>JAXDDW010000118.1:1080000-1082500 GCA_034670385.1 Hoplostethus mediterraneus | reverse complement strand
TCTGATCATATTATTATTATTATTATTTATTATTATTTATTATTATTAGGGCTGGGCAAGTTAACGCGTTATTATCGCGTTAACGCATTAATTAATTAACGCCGACAATTATTTTATCGCGCATTAACGCAGTTTTTTTTAATTGAACCGGAACAGAAAAGAACTGGCGGGGACAGAAAAATGGAGAAAGGTACCGAACTCTTACATGGACATTTTCATTTTAAATCTCTTCCAGACGGCGGAGTTGATAGAACCAAAGTTATTTGTAACCACTGCAAAGTTGAATTTTCTTATCACCGGAGTACTTCGAGCAGAGGTGGAAGAAACGAATTACAAGTACTCACGTTACTGTAATTGAGTAGCTTTTTAGTGTACTTGTACTTTTTTGAGTATTTTTCAAAGTCAGTAATTTTACTTTTACTTAAGTATGGTTTGAATGAAGTAAAGTAGTTCGCTACGTTTGTACATCCATCCGTTACTGAGTAAATTATTTAAAATGATCAAAGGAATATTGCGAGCTAGAAAAAAAATTGCCCTGGGACCTTGCCAAATGTGGCAAGGTGCCACATAACCGGGGTCCGGAACAGACAGAGACGCAGACAGGGGGAGAGTTTAATGACCAGCGTGGCCGCTTTATTTGCGAACACCGCAATCTCACGGCCCGGGTCTTGACGGCAGCTGTGGTCGGCGCCGCCTCCTCCGCCGGTCGTCCGCCCCGGTCCCGGTGGGCCAGCCGCGAAGCCCCAAGGCTGCCCCAGCCTGCCAGGCTTCCAGGGGCATCCCACCCCAACCCCGGCTGGTCAGGCGGCTTGCAGGCGGCTCCCGGCTGCCCCCGGACCTCCGCGGGACGCCGTAGCAGGAGACGGCCCGCTCCCGCTCCGTCTCACCCGTCGCTGGCTGGCTCGCTCTCCTCCAGCCGACCGGATCCTCCGTCCGCGTCGGCTTCAAACACACACGGCGCCAGCCTCTCACACTCTCGCTCTCACAGTCACACACAGGTTAAAAGGGCCCGGCTGCAATTAGGCTTAATTGGCCGCAGCCGGTCCCGGATCCAGGCTGGATCCAGTTTTGGAGAATGGACTCCTGAGAGTTGGAGGAAGATTGAGTAGAGGAGCAATGCCGGAGGAAGCTAAGCATCCACTCATTCTCTCCAAAGATCAACACATTTCTATGCTCATTCTTAGACATGTCCACCAGAATCTGGGCCATAGTGGGCGGACTCACACACTGTCCAACGTTAGGAAGAGATTTTGGATCACAAACGCCAATTCAGCTGTCAGGAAGATCATTGAATGCAGCTTTTGTAGGCGCTACAATGGAAGAGCAGTGGAACAAAAACAAATTGTAGGGAGTTAGATTTCTAATCAATAGGCAGTCTCTTTCTCAGGTTCAGGTTGGTGTTCCTGCCTGTTATAATGGTACTTCCCACATGGCACATTAGGCGTGGCACTGTTTGAGGAGATTGAGTTTATAATTTCAGATAGAATTGAGAGCCTTAGAAAACATCAGTTCACGTTTCGATATTTGTGGTGGCTAATCCTAGTTTCAGAGGACAGACACCGTTTCACATGTCTGGGTTTTGTTCATTTAGTAAATACTGAATCCTACCACCAACCAGCACACTGCAGGTCAACACACTCTCTCTCTCACACACACACACACACAGACAGACAGACACACACACACACACACACGTGTGTGTGTGTCAATATGTTTTAACTGCTTTAATTTATTTTCAAATGGTAATAGTATATACTACTTGTGTAACTACTCAACCTGCATCACTGAAAGTGTTTGGTTTTTTTTGACTGAGATTCTCCAAAGGAAATCCAGTACAAACATGGACTTCACAGACTAAAAAGTCCCCTGCACAGTAAATCCCAGCTGTGTACTTTTTTTTGTGCTCGACCACTTCACCTCACTCTAACAGGGACACTTGCTACTGAACATAGACTGTTTATGCTGCTCCCTGATAAAAGAAAAATGTTTCTGCTGGTACCTGTTCAGAAAAAAAAAGAAAACAGATTTATAAATGTTAACTTGCTGTTGCTCGGAAGGTGCCTGTTATAATGTTATGATCGTGACTCTGGACTCTGAGAGTAACTTGTTTTTCTATAACAAACTAGATAAAACGTTAATGCCCTGGCAGTGGCAAATTTGATTACATTAATGTTTAAGTTGAGATTTACAAGAAATATTTTAACTGCTACTGTGTAAAGGGAATACTGCTGTTAAAAAGCACCTTATTTGTTTAAAGTGCAAACCAAATGTTATTGCACTTTTGTTCATATAGCAGTACTTTTAAAATAAAAGTGCACAATACACTACTTTTGAATTCATTATTGAATTTTGCGCATAACAATGCGATTAATCGCGATTAATCGCAGAAAATCATGCGATTAATCGCGATTAAAAATTTTAATCGTTGCCCAGCACTAATTATTATTTATTATTTATTTGTATTATTTATTAGTATTTATTATTTATTAGTAGTATTTAT
>JAXDDW010000118.1:1052500-1075000 GCA_034670385.1 Hoplostethus mediterraneus | reverse complement strand
GATGATAAAACGCTGTTTTAGTGATCTCCTTAATGTGCAACTGGAATGAGAGGGTAGGGTCGAATTTTACCCCAATATTTTTAACGTATGGGCTCTGGGAGATTACACAACTATCAAAGTTGAGAGTAGTATTCTCAAATAAGTGTCTATGTCTAGCTGGTCCCACAATCAGCATCTCAGTTTTGCTGCCATTAAGAAGTAGGAAGTTTAGGGACATCCAATATTTGATAGGCAGGCCTCTAGTTTTTGGAATTGGGTGTCGTTAGTTGGTTTGACTGGTATGTAGATTTGAGTGTCATCGGCGTAGCAATGGAAGTTAATGCCAAATTTGCGAATGATGCCACCAAGTGGTAGCATATAGATAGAGAATAGTAGTGGTCCTAGAACAGAGCCCTGTGGCACACCAAAGTCCATATTGCAACACTCTGAGGTCATGTTGTTGTAAAAGACACGATGTGATCTATCAAGTAGGTAAGACCTGAACCAGGAAAGGGCTGATCCCCGGATACCAATATAATGTTCAAGACGGTTCAAGAGTATCGTATGATCAATTGTGTCGAAGGCTGCACTCAGGTCAAGTAGCAATAGTGTTGAGGTTGAGTTGGAGTTGATAGCTAACAGATCATTGACCACTCTTATGAGTGCAGTTTGGAGTGGAAAGATCTAAAGCCAGATTGAAAAGGATCAATGTTGTTTTTTGACAAGAAATCTGTAAGTTGACTGGCTACAGTTCGTTCAAGTATTTTGGAGAGGAACGGCAGATTTGAGATTGGTCTGTAGTTCTGAAGTACTTCGGAGTCAAGGTTCGGTTTGATCACAGGCGTTTTAAAGGTCTCTCTCTCTGTCTCCCTCCCTCTCTCTCTCCCTCTCTCTCTCTCTCTCTCTCTCTCTAGTTTAACCCAGGGTTGGTTCTGGTCTCGGCGGGTTTCGATGCGGCCAGAGGGGATCCTTTAGGTGGGTACCAGGTGACCCCAGAGGGATACGCCCACCTGACCCACCTGCTGATGTCATTGGCTGGAGGACGGGTGCTGCTGATTCTAGAGGTACACACACACACACACACACACACACACACACACACACACACACACATTTCTTTCTCTCCATTCTCCTTAATCTTCCGTTTGTTTCATCCATCCCTCTCTGTCTCTCTCTCTGTCTCTCTCTCCCCCTGTCTCTCTCTCTGTCTCCCTCTCCCTGTCTCTCTCTCCAGGGAGGTTATAACTTGTCATCCATCTCTGACTCCATGGCGATGTGCACCAGTGTGTTGCTAGGTGACGCCCCTCCCCCCTTAGCGACGCCCCTCCCCCCTCCTCACCACTGTGCTGTGACAACCATTAACGAGGTCATACGACACCACGCCCCCTACTGGAGGTCACTGAGGATACACAGTCAGTACAGTGTGTGTGTGCGTGTGCGTGTGCGTGTGCGTGTGCGTGTGCACGTGTGTGTGTGTGTGTGTGTGCGCGTGTGTGTGTGAAAGTTGACATTAATAAAACTTTGTTACTCTCTCTCTCTCTCTCTCTCTCGCTCAGTCCCAGAGTCTCTTCGGGCATCCCTGCCCTCCCCTAAGCATCGTGGGAAACGTAGTTCTAAAGGGAAAGACAGGAAGTCAGGGCAGGTCAGCCTGGCTACACCAGCGCTGCCCCCGTCAGGACAGGAGGGTGATAGCAGGGTAATTCACCATATGGCTGTTTTGCTCCTATCAGTCTGACTCCTCCTTGTTGTTGTGTTCCTATCAGTCTGACTCCTCCTTGTTGTTGTGTTCCTATCAGTCTGACTCCTCCTTGTTTTGCTCCTATCAGTCTGACTCCTCCTCCTTGTTGTGCTCCTATCAGTCTGACTCCTCCTCCTTGTTGTTTTGCTCCTATCAGTCTGACTCCTCCTCCTTGTTGTTGTGTTCCTATCAGTCTGACTCCTCCTCCTTGTTGTTGTGCTCCTATCAGTCTGACTCCTCCTCCTTGTTGTTTTGCTCCTATCAGTCTGACTCCTCCTCCTTGTTGTTGTGTTCCTATCAGTCTGACTCCTCCTCCTTGTTGTGCTCCTATCAGTCTGACTCCTCCTTTTTGTTTTGCTCCTATCAGTCTGACTCCTCCTCCTTGTTGTTGTGCTCCTATCAGTCTGACTCCTCCTCCTTGTTGTTTTGCTCCTATCAGTCTGACTCCTCCTCCTTGTTGTTGTGCTCCTATCAGTCTGACTCCTCCTTGTTGTGCTCCTATCAGTCTGACTCCTCCTCCTTGTTGTTTTGCTCCTATCATTCTGACTCCTCCTCCTTGTTGTGCTCCTATCAGTCTGACTCCTCCTCCTTGTTATGCTCCTAGGAGGAAACGAGCCTAGCGCAGCTCACTCAGGGATTGGCCACCTTGGACATCAATCAAACAACCTCAGCCCCTCCCACTGCTGTGTCCACCCCAGTGGGAGGGGCTCACAAAAGCTCCAATGAGGATGAAGTGAAGGCAGAGTCTGGTGGAGTGACACCTGAGAAGGGCCAATCAGCAGCTAGTACTCCCCAACCCCAGGTAAAGTGACTGATGAAGGCACCAGGAAGCAGCGCTGCCTCCTGCCTCCTTATTTCCTGTCTGTTTATCTGTCTGTCTGCCTGTTTGTCTGTCTGTTTATCTGTCTGTCTGCCTGTTTGTCTGTCTGTTTGTCTGTCTGTCTGTCTGTTTATCTTTCTGTCTGTCTGTTTATCTCTCTGTCTGTCTGTTTATCTCTCTGTCTGTCTGTCTGTCTGTCTGTCTGTCTGTCTGTCTATGCATCTGTTTAGCGCTGCTATGTAAAACAAGAGACTGGTGAAGGTGTTTTCCCGTCTTATCATATAAATAAAGAGGTAAATGCCTCCTAGTGGTGATTACCGGTAGCACTGTAGGCGTCATGGCAACGCCTCCACCGACGCCCACTGGCCCACTGTCAGTTAAATGTTTTAGTTATTAACTTCCTGTATTAACTTCTGTCAGGTTGTTGCCACCTCAGACTGCGTTCCCGTTGGAGACCAGGCTGTTGCCGGGGCAGGGGCGGAGCCAGATGCAGAGGGAGCGTGTGGTTGGTCGAAACCCCAGGCAGCTCTGGAGCTGTTCTGTGGAGGAGAACTGGACGGGGTAATATAAATAATACATCTGTCTGTCTATTAAGAGTCATAATAATCTTTATAGTCATAAAATAGTAATAATAGTTGAAGTACTTTCAGACGGTAAACCAGGTCGTCACGAAGCAGGAAGTCAGAAAGAGTTTTAAAAGATGATGCAGATCTAAGTCGATCCACTGGGACCAATCACCTCTAGTATCTAACCTGTCTGTCTGTCTGTCTGTCTGTCTGTCTGTCTGTCTGTCTGTCTGTCTGTCCAGAGTACCATGTATGTGGTCGACCCTCTGTCTTGGTGTCCTCACCTGGACGCCGTCAAGCCCCTCCCACCTGCAGGTATCGACGTCTTCCTGCCCTGTCAGGACTGTGGCTCTGACGCTGAGAACTGGATCTGTCTCACCTGTTACCAGGTAACCTGTCTCACCTGTTACCAGAAGGATTGTCACCACCTGGCTGGCCTGCCCTCTTTGTTGGTGTGTGTTCTTATGTGTGTGTGTGTGTGTGTGTGTGTGTGTGTGTGTGTGTGTGTGTGTGTCTCAGGTGTTCTGTGGTCGCTACGTCAACGAGCACATGATAACCCACGGCGTTGTGGCAGAACATCCCATAGTACTAAGCTTCGCTGATCTCTCTGTCTGGTGCTACCTGTGTGAGGCCTACATACACAACAAGGTAACTGTGTGTGTGTGTGTGTGTGTGTGTGTGTGTGTAGAATAGTCTGATTGGATAAAACCCATTAAAATAAAAAAAATTCTAAGATCTTGTTTCATTATGTGATGAAGTGAAGTATCGTTATGTGTACGTCGTCTGACCTCGCTAACGAGGAAACATAGTTAGACCCAACTGACCCACTCAGGCTCCTCCCACTCAGGCTCCTCCCACCTTGTTGCTGCTTCACGACCCAAACAGTAAAGTTTCATGTCATCTCGTTAAAGGAATGAGGAATGTTTCTTCTCCTTCTCCTCCTCCTCTCCTTCTCCTCCTCTTCTCCTCCTCCTCCAGGTTCTGTTTGAAGCTAAAAACGCTGCTCACTGTGCCAAGTTTGGAGAGGAGGTCCCTCCATGGAGCTGAGAGGAAGAGGAAGAGGAAGAGGAGAACATTTAGAGCCAAGACCCGAGAGAGAAACCCTCCTCCCAACACACTGCCTTCAGCTATCTGTCTCTCTGCTTTTCCTGTCTGTCTGACTGTCTGTGTGCCTGTCTGTCTCTTTCTACTGTCTTTCCACTTAGAACCTCCAACATGGCCGCCACCAGGGGTGGGCGGGGTTGAAGCCTCTATTTCTCTTGTCCTCTGTCTCTGCTTTTTACTCTCTCTCTCTCACTAACTCACTTTCTCCAATAGAAAGTCAGCAACAGTGGTGCTTTGTGGGAAATGTAGTCCAACCCAACTACAGCTGGACTCTTACGACTACGGTGTCCCACAGCTGCCAAAAAGCAACTTGTGCAAAAATGATTTAGAAATGTTTTTTCTATTCACTTGCTAGTTTTCTGTTTTGGGGACACAAAGTGGTGCCGACTAGTGAACCCATAACAGGTTGTTGGTTGGATGTGACGTGTCACCAACAGCGTCTGGTAACGTTTAGATGTTTGGGATTTAGTTCTGAGAGCCAAACGTTGAATGTTGGTTCTTCCTCCTGATTGGTTAAACATTATGTAACCGAGTCCATTCAAACTTCTGCTATTATCACCTTTTCATTTTTTAGATTTATCTTCCCAGGTTTGGAAAACATTTTTGTAACCAGCGGTCATGTGATATAATGTCTTCATGTATTTTGTTGTTTTGTTGTTTTTAGCTTGTCAAATCAAACTCCAACAACTTAAGGAGCGTTTGAGTTTTATGGGTAGAATCAGACGTTTGAAACTCTATTGTCAGTATTCCCAACAGACCTGGAGGAGAGGTACGCTGTGTCACCTCCAGACAGCAGGAGGTGCGTTTGATTGTCCTGATGAATTTGATTGTCGAATGTTTCACTCCTTCAGTAGCTCAGAGTTTTGACTGTTTTAAGTGTCCCAGGTTTTGACAGACAAGTGAAGGCACCGTTGTGTATTATTGTTTTATTTTCACTCATAGCAATATGACTATATATGTTGTGCAATATTCTTTCTGATTATGGATGCCAGTAATGGTTTGTTGTATGATTTTTTTCAGATGTATTTCTATCTTTGATTCTCGTCCAATAACAGGAATTTAATACAGCCGATGATTATTGATTATAATACCTGAAACAACGTTCCTCTACCGGTGATGTGAACTGAATGGACATGAAAATAAAAATAACACAAAACAAGAAAAATCCTAGACTAACTTCCTGGTTACTGAAATAGTTACCATAGCAACCAGTTACAACAACAACAGCATATAAACAAACATTTGTTTTCTCATATATTGCACTTTTTTTTTTTTTGCATTTTTGGCATTTAATTCATACCACATGTTTCTGGTATATTTTCATATCCAGTGTGTTTCAGTATTCTACTGTGTTCTACTGGTTTCCTGCAGGATGCTGAAATTCATATTTTCAGACTCATTTATATTCTATTTTTCTGTTCTGTCATCTGTTACTATCTGCTGCTGCTATGAACCAGTTTCCCCTCAAAGATCAATAAAGTTTCATCTACTGTCCTCTATTGTCCACTAGTGCTATGGGGGGTGATTAATGCCCCAGAGAAGGAGAAGCATCAGTAACGCTGCCACTGAATGTCCTGATCGTATCGGTCCTAAGAGATAGAACAGAGACTCTGATGGATACTGGTCCTGGAGATGCTGCTGGAGGTCCTGGTATAGTCCTGGACGAGTCCTGGACGAGTCCTGGAGTTTCGTTAGCATGAAGGTGAAGGAACCCTGGACTGGGTTGAGTAGAGTAACGCTGCTCGCCACCTGCTGACCAACAGACTGAAGTATTGGTTCCACAGCGGATGTTGATCTGCTGAAACATCTGAAGACCTTCTCATCTCCAGCAGAGATCAAGTAGAGCAGTGGTTCCATCCTGGTCCATGAAGTCCAGCAGGTTACCCAACCACTACAGCAGCACATTTCGCTGGTTGACACCCTCAACCAGAGAGGAGGACTAGTTAGTGAACTGAGCTGCTAGTGGTTGAAGTAGAGAAGAAGTTTCCTTCGTCTGTCTGAACATCTTGTATAGTCAGATTTAGGTTCCAGCTCTCTGATTGGCTGTAAAAGTCACATGATGCTGCAGATGAGATTTCTCGTTTTACAGCTGTTGACTACTGACAAACCAACACTAGAGACAGTAGAGACAGTAGAGTTAGATAGAGAGGCAGACAGACAGTCAACAAGAGAACTACTAGAGAGAACTACTAGAGAGATACTAGAACTACTAGAGAGAACTACTAGAGAGATACTAGAACTACTAGAGAGAACTACTAGAGAGATACTAGAACTACTAGAGAGATACTAGAACTACTACAGAGATACTAGAACTACCAGAAGTGCCTGGCCATGGGCATGAAGAGAGAAGGTGTGTGTGTGATATGTATGTATCATGTATTTAGATGGTGTGCTAGTCTGTTGGTCTGTTTGGGTATAGGGGTGTGTCTGCATGGGGACTTGTAGCTCTGCGTGGTTTAAGTAGACAGGTTCTCTCTCCAGTCTATAGACCAGTAGACAGGTTCTCTCTCCAGTCTATAGACCAGTAGACAGGTTCTCTCTCCAGTCTGTGGACCAGTAGACAGGTTCTCTCTCCAGTCTATAGACCAGTAGACAGGTTCTCTCTCCAGTCTATAGACCAGTAGACAGGTTCTCTCTCCAGTCTGTGGACCAGTAGACAGGTTCTCTCTCCAGTCTATAGACCAGTAGACAGGTTCTCTCTCCAGTCTGTGGACCAGTAGACAGGTTCTCTCCAGTCTATAGACCAGTAGACAGGTTCTCTCTCCAGTCTGTGGACCAGTAGACAGGTTCTCTCTCCAGTCTATAGACCAGTAGACAGGTTCTCTCTCCAGTCTATAGACCAGTAGACAGGTTCTCTCTCCAGTCTATAGACCAGTAGACAGGTTCTCTCTCCAGTCTGTGGACCAGTAGACAGGTTCTCTCTCCAGTCTATAGACCAGTAGACAGGTTCTCTCTCCAGTCTGTGGACCAGTAGACAGGTTCTCTCCAGTCTATAGACCAGTAGACAGGTTCTCTCTCCAGTCTGTGGACCAGTAGACAGGTTCTCTCTCCAGTCTGTGGACCAGTAGACAGGTTCTCTCCAGTCTGTGGACCAGTAGACAGGTTCTCTCTCCAGTCTATAGACCAGTAGACAGGTTCTCTCTCCAGTCTGTGGACCAGTAGACAGGTTCTCTCTCCAGTCTGTGGACCAGTAGACAGGTTCTCTCTCCAGTCTATGGACCAGTAGACAGGTTCTCTCTCCAGTCTGTGGACCAGTAGACAGGTTCTCTCTCCAGTCTATAGACCAGTAGACAGGTTCTCTCTCCAGTCTGTGGACCAGTAGACAGGTTCTCTCCAGTCTGTGGACCAGTAGACAGGTTCTCTCTCCAGTCTATAGACCAGTAGACAGGTTCTCTCTCCAGTCTGTGGACCAGTAGACAGGTTCTCTCTCCAGTCTGTGGACCAGTAGACAGGTTCTCTCCAGTCTATAGACCAGTAGACAGGTTCTCTCTCCAGTCTGTGGACCAGTAGACAGGTTCTCTCTCCAGTCTATAGACCAGTAGACAGGTTCTCTCTCCAGTCTATAGACCAGTAGACAGGTTCTCTCTCCAGTCTGTGGACCAGTAGACAGGTTCTCTCCAGTCTATAGACCAGTAGACAGGTTCTCTCCAGTCTGTGGACCAGTAGACAAGTTCTCTCTCCAGTCTATAGACCAGTAGACAGGTTCTCTCTCCAGTCTATAGACCAGTAGACAGGTTCTCTCTCCAGTCTATAGACCAGTAGACAGGTTCTCTCTCCAGTCTGTGGACCAGTAGACAGGTTCTCTCTCCAGTCTGTGGACCAGTAGACAGGTTCTCTCCAGTCTATAGACCAGTAGACAGGTTCTCTCCAGTCTGTGGACCAGTAGACAGGTTCTCTCCAGTCTATAGACCAGTAGACAGGTTCTCTCCAGTCTATAGACCAGTAGACAGGTTCTCTCTCCAGTCTGTGGACCAGTAGACAGGTTCTCTCCAGTCTGTGGACCAGTAGACAGGTTCTCTCTCCAGTCTATAGACCAGTAGACAGGTTCTCTCTCCAGTCTGTGGACCAGTAGACAGGTTCTCTCTCCAGTCTGTGGACCAGTAGACAGGTTCTCTCCAGTCTATAGACCAGTAGACAGGTTCTCTCTCCAGTCTATAGACCAGTAGACAGGTTCTCTCTCCAGTCTGTGGACCAGTAGACAGGTTCTCTCCAGTCTATAGACCAGTAGACAGGTTCTCTCCAGTCTGTGGACCAGTAGACAAGTTCTCTCTCCAGTCTATAGACCAGTAGACAGGTTCTCTCTCCAGTCTATAGACCAGTAGACAGGTTCTCTCTCCAGTCTATAGACCAGTAGACAGGTTCTCTCTCCAGTCTGTGGACCAGTAGACAGGTTCTCTCCAGTCTGTGGACCAGTAGACAGGTTCTCTCTCCAGTCTATAGACCAGTAGACAGGTTCCCTCTCCAGTCTGTGGACCAGTAGACAGGTTCTCTCTCCAGTCTGTGGACCAGTAGACAGGTTCTCTCCAGTCTATAGACCAGTAGACAGGTTCTCTCTCCAGTCTATAGACCAGTACACAGGTTCTCTCTCCAGTCTGTGGACCAGTAGACAGGTTCTCTCCAGTCTATGGACCAGTAGACAGGTTCTCTCCAGTCTGTGGACCAGTAGACAGGTTCTCTCCAGTCTATAGACCAGTAGACAGGTTCTCTCCAGTCTGTGGACCAGTAGACAGGTTCTCTCCAGTCTATAGACCAGTAGACAGGTTCTCTCTCCAGTCTATAGACCAGTAGACAGGTTCTCTCTCCAGTCTGTGGACCAGTAGACAGGTTCCTCGTGGAGAAGAGAGTTTATTCCAGATGATTTATTCCATGCTGTGGTTCCTGTGGTTCCTGTGGTTCCTGTGGTTCCTTTGGTGTTCCCCGCTGAGCGAACCGACCTGACAGGTTCCCGCTGAATGCTCAGTAGTTAATGGTGGTTGGACGGTTGCCAGCCGCCATCTGGGAGAAGTTAATATGCCGTCTTCTTTACTGTTCTCTGAGCTGGAACACACTAGAACATGACTGGACTTTACTGTCGGTCTACTCGTGGTGGGCCTCCACAGATCTACAGGGAGACGCTGGTTAAAGCAGCCGAGGTCTGAATGTGATGACGTTCTGGATCCGGCTCGGCTCTCCATGACTGACTGTGACATTAATTGTAGGGTTAGTAACGACATACTCCTAAAAATGACAAATCCATATTTTTAAAGTGAATACACATCACCTCTTCTAAAACTCAGACTTGGCCATCTCAGAATGAATCAACTCAGAGTGCAGGGTTAGACTCAGAGTTTGCTGAACCTTCTTGGACCAAGATCCTGGTGCTCATCGTCCTTGATGGCTCCTCGGGGATGGATCCGGCTCCACCTCTGTTTCTGTTTCTCCTGCCCACTCTGTAATGGCTCCTCCTCCTGGTCGTCAAGGAGAATAACTGCACCTCCACTGCCAAAATCCCCCAAGGTCTCCTGGTTCTCATCTACAGAGACAGACAGATTAGAGATGGATAGATGTGAAAAATTTTTTTTTTTTTTTATTTTTTTTTTTTTTTTTGGGTTTTAGACCAAAAGATGTCAAACAAGACCCAAGATGAGGTTGAGAGAAATTTTGGGCCCCCAAAAAAAAAAAGTTTGTTTTTTCAACCCAAATAAACCTTAAAAACTCTGTCTCCTGTTTTTTCAGATGACAAAGGGTTTTAAAAGGGCCAAAATAAGGAAAACCGGGGCAAATAACACCCAATAAAAAAATGCTCCTGGATCAAAACCCTTAAAACACACAGCCACCACCCCCCTTTTTTCTTCTGAGAAATGGCTCGTTCTGTATTTTTTTCAAAATTAAATTTGGGGGGGTTGGCCCACTGAGGCTGTCTGGCCGGTGGTGAAAGACCCCCTCGGCCCCAAATTGGGGCCAGAAAGGGAAGGGGAAAAGACGAGAACAAAAGGGAGAAAAAAAGTTAGAAGAAAAAAGTAATTTTGGATTTTTAAAAAAGTGAAAAGGGGGGGGAATTGGGCCCTAATAACTATTGCCTTTGGGGTTCGAATATTTCTCAGACCAAAGGATAACCAAAAAAAAAACAAGGGCCCAAAAGGGAATGGGGGGGGGAGAAAATAAAAAAATAGAGGGGAGTGGAAAACAAAGGGGAAAAAGGGGAAAGTTGCCGTTTAATTACACCCTTGGGAAAGCAACTCAAGGTGTTTAAGGGGGATTTTAACCCCAAAAAACCCCCCTTGACCACTAAGGCCCTTTTCGGTTGTCGTTTGGTGTTTTATTTTAATTATAAATGGGCCCAGGCCGGGGAGGAATGAACGCACAGACAATTTTTGGTTCTTAGTCCTGTCACCCCGTCATTCAAAAGAACTCCAACAAAAACCGGGTCTTCACTGGCTCACCAACACCCACAACCCCGCCAGAGAGGACCTCCCAAAACCCCAACCCCCAAAAACCAAAACCCCCCCTACCACACCCCGAAAAAACTTTTTTTTTTCCAAACAAGGAAAAGAAAGGGGGCTCGGGAATTGGGCTTCACAGTTCGTAACACAAACCCGTAAACAAAACCTTAAACCAACCTTTTAAACCTTTGTTAACTAAAAATTATGGTGGGGGAAACGATGAATGAAACTAATAGGCATACCAAGGGATTGGGTGGGGTTTGGATGGGAAAAGGGAGGTGGGTTTGGGGTCTGGTCCCAAAGCAAGCTCTAGGAAGAACCCTTTCTTTTTCACAGACTACGACCGAAAAGGGCTTATTTCATGCCCTAGTTTATACAAACAGTTTCCAACATCAAAGAGGAAAGGAGAAACAAATAAAAATACAACCAAAAAACAAAAAACGAAAAAGAAAAACTAAATTTCAAGATTTAAAATTTAAAATTCAAACATAGAGTAAACTAAAGGAATCTGGAATTAATATAAAAATAACAGAAAACAAATATAAAATTAAGAGAGTATAAATAAAACACTAAATACAAAAACTGAAATTATAAAATATAAAAATAAAAGTAGGAGGGAAATGTAAATGAAATACTATAATATTAGATTTCCCAAGGGGTTTTTGGTTGGGTTGCTGTGGGAGGGTGAGTGGTTTGGATAAGAGGGGAAACTGGGTACTTGGGTCTAAACCGGGAGGCTCAAGGGTTTCAAAAATAGCCTGAGGACCTAGGGAACAAGAAACTACAACTCTCAGGAAGTTTTGGGAAAAACTAGAGGGTTGCTGAAGGGGCTTCAGCACTGAAAACTTATGGAGTTTAACACAGGGTTTAGAGAGAACCAAAAAAATACTAGAGAGAATACTAGAAACTACTAGAGAGATACTAGAACTACTAGAGAGATACTAGAGAGATACTAGAACTACTAGAGAGAACTACTAGAGAACTACTAGAGAGATACTAGAACTACTAGAGAGAACTAAAGAACTATAGAAAATACTAGAATACTAACAGAAATACTAGAGAGATACTAGGAAATACTAGAAACTACTAGGAGAAAATAGAAATATAGAACTACTAAGAGAAAAACCTAAGAACTACTGGAGAAGACTCTAGAGAGATACTAGAAATACTGAGAAATTAAAAGGGAAAAACTAGAGAACTACTAGAGAGATACTAGAACTACTAGAGAGATACTAGAACTACTAGAGAGACTACTAGAGAGATACTAGAACTACTAGAGAGATACTAGAGAGACTACTAGAAGATACTAGAGAGAACTACTAGAGAGATACTAGAGAACTACTAGAGAATACTAGAGAGATACTAGAGAGATACTAGAACTACTAGAGAGATACTAGAGAACTACTAGAGAGATACTAGAGAGATACTAGAACTACTAGAGAGATACTAGAGAACTACTAGAGAGATACTAGAGAACAGAGAACTACTAGAGAGCTACTAGAGAGATACTAGAGACTACTAGAGACTACTAGAGAGATACTAGAGAGATACTAGAACTACTAGAGAGATACTAGAACTACTAGAGAGAACTACTAGAGAACTACTAGAGAGATACTAGAGAGATACTAGAACTACTAGAGAGATACTAGAGAACTACTAGAGAGACTACTAGAGAACTACTAGAGAGATACTAGAGAGATACTAGAGAGATACTAGAGACTACTAGAACTACTAGAGAGATACTAGAGAACTACTAGAGAGATACTAGAGAGATACTAGAGAGATACTAGAACTACTAGAGAGATACTAGAGAACTACTAGAGAGATACTAGAGAGATACTAGAACTACTAGAGAGATACTAGAGAACTACTAGAGAGATACTAGAGAGATACTAGAGAACTACTAGTCACCAGAAATCAGGACAGCTTCTCCTTCCTCAACATCATCTAACAGCAGAACCAGCGAGTAGAAGAAAAGTTCATTCATTTCATAATATAATATAATACATATGATATATTATAATATATGATGTAATATAATATAATATATAATACATATGATCTGTAATATATGATATATTATATGTATCATATATTATATTATAATATATCATATATTATAATATAATATAATACATTATATTATATGATTTTTTTTTTTTTTTAATGAATCAGTCTAAAGTGTCAGAATATTTGTGGATAATATTTAGCTTTGTTATAATACTACTGATTCTGTCTGTCTGTCTGTCTGTCTGTCTCTCCTCCATCCTTCCTCTGTTTCCGGTGACGGGAGTCCTTCCTGCTGCTCCGGAGGTCTGGAACATTATCATCATGATTAATATGATTATTGGGATCATTACTGTAATAAAGGAAGAGGATTAAAGGTTCCGTCTGTCTGTCCGTCCGCAGCTCCGACAGCCGCCAGAGAGAGAGAGAGACGGGCAGAGAGAGAGAGACAGCTCCACCCGGTCAGCAGCCACAGTAAGGAGATGTTTCATTTCATGTTTCTGTCTTCATGTCCGATCAGACCGGACAACGGTTTACCGACGGTCCGTCTGTCTGTCTGTACCGACCGTTCGTCCGTCTGTACAGTCTATCAGTCTGTCTGTACCGACGGTCCGCCTGTCTGTCTGTTTGATTGTCTGTTCCGTCTGTCGTCCTGTTTAAAGATCCGTTATCACCGACCCTCCTTGAGGTGTTTTCATATACAGTCCGTTATGAAGTATGACGTTTCAATGTTTACATGTCTGTCTGTCTGTCTGTCTGTCTGTCTGTCTGTAGGTGTCTGTCTGTCTGTCTGTCTGTCTGTCTGTAGGTGTTGATTGTTTTATTGAAGTGATTTATTTTTTCTTTTCTGTTAATAAGATAATTCATTAATGAACAAAGAAATCTCTCTCTCTACCTGTCTCTCTCTCTCTCTACCTGTCTCTCCCTCCCTGTCTCCCCCCTGTCTCTCTCTCCCACCCCCTCCCTGGCTGTCTCTCTCTCTACCTGTCTCTCCCTCCCTGTCTGCCTTCCTGTCTCTCTCTCCCTCACTGTCTTCCTCCCTGTCTCTCCCTCTCACCCCCTCCCTCCCTGTCTGTCTCTCTAGTCATGTCTGTCTCTCCGGTCCTGTCTGACCTGTCTCGTCTGTACCAGACTGAGTTTGTCCGTAGTGCCCGGGCGATCGGCGTCCTGTGGGCGGTGTGCAGCCTCTGCTTCGCCATCATCCAGGTGGTGATCCTGGTGCAGCCGGCGTGGGTGGGCACCGCCGCCAGCCGCCAGCAGGGGGCGGGCCCCGCCGCGCCCAGCGGCACCCTGGGACTGTTTGAGGTGGGTTGTTAAAAGCAGGGAATTCGTTTTTCAGATGAATTGATACAGACGAGAAATTCTGCAGTGAGCTGGAAAATTATTATAGTAATAAGTAGTAGTATTGCCCTGTACTGTACTATATTGTACTATACCATACCATACCATACTATGCTATACTATACTATACTACTATACTATACTATAATACTATACTACTATACTATATTATACTATACTATACTACTATACTATACTATACTACTATACTATACTATACTACTATACTATACTATACTATTATACTATACCATACCATACTATACTATACTACACTACTATACTATACTATTATACTATCCTATCCTATACTATACTATACTATACTATACCATACCATACTATACTATACTATACTATTATACCATACCATACTATACTATACTATACCACACCATACTATGCTATACTATACTATGCTATACTACTATACTATACCATACCATACCATACTGTACTATACTATGCTATACTACTATACTATACCATACTAATACCGTACCATACTATACTATACTATACCATACTATACTATACTATACTATGCTATACTACCATAACATACCATACCATACTATACTATACTATGCTATACTATATACTATACTATACTATACTATACTATACTATACTATTATACTATACTGTACTATGCTATACTACTATACCATACCATACTATACTATACTATACTATACCACTATACTATACTACTATACTACTATACTATACCATACTATACCGTACCATACTATACTATACTATACTATACTATACTACTATACTACTATACTACTATACTATACCATACTATACCGTACCATACTATACTATACCATACTATACTATACTACCATACCATACCATACCATACTATACTATACTATGCTATACTACTATACTATACCATAACATACCATACCATACTATACTGTACTATGCTATACTACTATACCATAACATACTATACTATACTACACTATACTATACTATTATACTATACTATACTATACCATACTATACCGTACCATACTATACTAAATCACATTTTCAAATCACATTTATTTGTACAGCCCTTAATCAGTTACAGTCTCTAAGGCTTCACAGCACCAACATGTGAAAATAATAAATGATTAGTACACGACATCCCCCAGCCTTAGACCCTCACAGAGGACAAGGAAAAACTCCCACAAAAACCTTATTGGAAAATTGGGAGAAACCTTGGGAGGGGCTACTCAGAGAGGGAGGGGCTACTCAGAGAGGGAGGGGCTACTCAGAGAGGGAGGGCCTACTCAGAGAGGGATCCCCCTACCAGGACGGTTGGGCTGCAATAGATGCCGAGTTTGGGCAAGCAGAGTATACACAATATATGAAAGTTCATTTTGGTGGGACATCCAGATCTGATGGGGCATCACAACTCAGTCGACGTCATCATAGGACTAGAGGACCAACCAGACGCCAGCTCTGCCGGGCTGCAGCCTGGAACAGATAGGAGACTCACCCACACACACACACACCCACGCTCGCACTCACACAGACAAACATGACCAGCGTCAGAGGACAGGAGCAGGTAGACCAGGACAATAGGACATGTAGACAGGATGCTAATATCCATTGGCAGGACCCTGAGCTAGGATGAGCTAACTGGTCTAGCCTTACTCCGAGACGAGACTGAGACTGTAGCCAGCGTCCTGAGATCTGAGGGGGCGTGGCGGTTTATATGGTTTAATCAAATCGGATAAATAGGACGGTGCCATCCCATGTAATGATTTATATGTAAGTAAAAGCACCTTAAAGTCACACCTGGCCTGAATTGGTAGCCAGTGTAGTGAGGACAGGATGGGAGTTATATGGTTGAATTTCCTAGTTTTGGTCAGGATTCTGGCAGCAGCATTCTGAACCAGTTGTAGTTTTTTAGTGCACCAGTAGGTAAGCCCGAAAAAAGGGCATTGCAATAATCGATTCTGGATGATACAAAGGCATGTACTAAAATTTCTTCGTCTGTCTCTGTTAGCATGGGTCGAATTTTGGCAATATTACGAAGATGATAAAACGCTGTTTTAGTGATCTCCTTAATGTGCAACTGGAATGAGAGGGTACGGTCGAATTTTACCCCAAGATTTTTAACGTATGGGCTCTGGGAGATTACACAACTATCAAAGTTGAGAGTAGTATTCTCAAATAAGTGTCTATGTCTAGCTGGTCCCACAATCAGCATCTCAGTTTTGCTGCCATTAAGAAGTAGGAAGTTTAGGGATATCCAATATTTGATAGGCAGGCCTCTAGTTTTTGGAATTGGGTGTCGTTGGTTGGTTTGACTGGTATGTAGATTTGGGTGTCATCGGCGTAGCAATGGAAGTTAATGCCAAATTTGCAAATGATGCCACCAAGTGGTAGCATATAGATAGAGAATAGTAGTGGTCCTAGAACAGAGCCCTGTGGCACACCAAAGTCCATATTGCAACACTCTGAGGTCATGTTGTTGTAAAAGACACGATGTGATCTATCAAGTAGGTAAGACCTGAACCAGGAAAGGGCTGATCCCCGGATACCAATATAATGTTCAAGACGGTTCAAGAGTATCGTATGATCAATTGTGTCGAAGGCTGCACTCAGGTCAAGTAGCAATAGTGCTGAGGTTGAGTTGGAGTTGATAGCTAACAAAAGGTCATTTACCACTCGCGTAAGTGCAGTTTCGGTCGAGTGAAAGCATACTATACTATACCTATACTATACTATACTATACTATACTATACTATACTATACCATACTATACTATACTATACTATACCATACTATACCATACCATACTATACTATACTATACTATACTATACTATACTATACTATACCATACTATACCATACCATACTATACTATACTACTATACCATACCATACCATACCATACTATACTATACAATACTATACCATACTATACTATACTATACTATACCATACTATACTATACCATACTATACTATACCATACTATACCATACTATACTATACTATACTACTATACTATACTATACCATACCATACTATACTATACTATACCATACTATACCATACTATACTATACTATACTATACTATACCATACTATACCATACTATACTATACTATACTATACTATACCATACTATACCATACCATACTATACTATACTACTATACCATACCATACCATACCATACTATACTATACCATACTATACCATACCATACTATACTACTATACCATACCATACTATACTATACTATACTATACTATACTATACTATACCATACTATACCATACTATACTATACTATACTATACCATACTATACCATACTATACTATACTATACTATACCATACTATACCATACTATACTATACTATACTACTATACTATACTATACTATACTATACTATACCATACTATACCATACCATACTATACTATACTACTATACCATACCATACCATACCATACTATACTATACCATACTATACCATACCATACTATACTACTATACCATACCATACCATACTATACTATACTATACTATACCATACTATACTATACTATACCATACTATACCATACTATACTATACTATACTATACCATACTATACCATACTATACTATACTATACTATACCATACTATACCATACTATACTATACTATACTATACTATACTATACCATACTATACTATACTATACCATACTATACCATACTATACTATACTATACTATACTATACCATACTATACTATACTATACTATACTATACCATACCATACTATACTGTACTACTATACCATACCATACCATACTATACTATACTATACCATACTATACCATACTATACTATACTATACTATACTATACTATACTGTACTATGTTATACTACTATACCATACCATATCATATCATACTATACTATACTATTCTATTATACTATACTATACTATTATACTATACTATACATATTTCCCTTAACTGTCAAACGATCATTTAACTCTCAGATCTCAGATCAGCTCAGTGTCTGATCCAAACTCAAAGTCTGATGTATATATTATTAAAGACAACTGATCGTCTTTATGGTGTAATTTATTATTGATTAAAACACTGGAGCTTCAAGTCACTGACTAACAGAAATGAGACGTGTGTGTTGTAGGTGTGTGTGGAGTCCGACTGGCCGGTGCCTGACTGCCGGGGGGGCCTCGCCAGCCTGGTGCCCCTCCCTGCCTTCCAGTCGGTGGCGGTGCTGGTGGGCGTGTCCCTCTGGTCCGTCTGGACCAGCGTCGTCTGTCTCTGCCTCTTCAGGTTCTGCAACGCAGCCACCGTCTACAAGATCTGTGCCTGGTTACAGCTGACCGCCGGTAGGTTACCAGTACTAGTACTACTAGAGGAGGAGTAGTACTAGTGGTAGTGGTAGTGGTAGTACTACTACTAGAGGAGGAGGAGTAGGAGTACTAGTGGTAGTGGTAGTGGTAGTACTACTACTAGAGGAGGAGTAGTACTAGTGGTAGTGGTAGTGGTAGTACTACTACTAGAGGAGGAGGAGTAGGAGTACTAGTGGTAGTGGTAGTGGTAGTAGTACTACTAGAGGAGGAGGAGGAGGAGTAGTAGTGGTAGTGGTAGTAGTACTACTAGAGGAGGAGGAGGAGGAGTACTAGTGGTAGTGGTAGTAGTACTACTAGAGGAGGAGTAGTACTAGTATTAGTGGTATTGGTAGTAGTACTAGAGGAGGAGTAGTACCAGTGGTAGTAATGTAAATAAATAGGATAAATTAAACTGTGGTTGAAAGAATAGAATAGAATAGAAACCCAGTAGAATCAACCAGAACAGGACAGATCACTGAACCGAAGAGATTACATTTATTTATTCTACTGTAGATTACAGTAGAATAAAATGTTGTGATAGTAGATTATAGTAGAGTGATGAAACAGATGTTATTATTTATTCATATCATTAAAGTGATGAAACCTTATCATGTTCCTCCCTGTCTGTCTGTCTGTCTGTCTGTCTCTGTCTGTCTGTCTGTCTGTCTGTCTGTCTGTCTGTCTCTCTCTCTGCCTGTCTGTCTGCCTGTCTGTCTGTCTGTCTCTGTCTGTCTGTCTGTCTGTCTGTCTGTCTCTGTCTGTCTGCCTGTCTGTCTGTCTGTCTCTCTGTCTCTCTGTCTGTCTGTCTGTCTGCCTGTCTCTCTCTCTGCCTGTCTGTCTGCCTGTCTGTCTGTCTGTCTCTCTGTCTCTCTGTCTGTCTGTCTGTCTGCCTGTCTCTCTGTCTCTCTCTCTGCCTGTCTGTCTGCCTGTCTGTCTCTCTGCAGGCTTCTGCCTGGCGTTGGCTTGTCTGTTGTTTCCAGACTCGTGGGAATGTCCGGAGATGAGAGCTCTGTGTGGCGACGGGGTCAGTAGCTCCTCCCCCTCGTACAGCATCACAGACCTTCAGGAGGTCAAAGGTCAGGGGTCACAGCACCCTGACACATATTCCTGATGATGATATATACAGTAGATCCTTGGCTGTCTTCCCCTTCATCATCATCATCATCATCATCTGTGGTCTGCTGTGACCTCTGACCTTTGACCTCCTGACCTTTGGTAGAGAAGAAGGACTGTTACAGCAGATGGAGGAAGATGGAGAAATCACTTCAATATGTTGAGGAAAGACAAAGACACCAGGGAAGGGGGACAGGAAGCAACGGGGCTGATGGGAAATGTAGTCTTAATGTGGAGAAACACTAGTAACAATATCACTGGTGAGATAGAGGCTACCAGTCGTCTGGTCTCACTGGTTTACAGTCTTCTACCAGGTAGAACCAGTGATGTGATGGTAACATGACAGACGGTTCTCTCGGTTCTCCAGATAGAATCCGTCTTCAGAAACAGATGAGTCGTTGTAGACGGAGTTGTTGTGATGTCACTGATCCTGAACTGATTAATTGATGGTTCCTGCAGGTCAGCAGCTTCTCCCCGGGGAACTGCTCCGTCCACTGGGCCTTCGTCCTGGCCCTGCTGGGCGTCCTGGACGCCGCCATCTTGGCCACGCTGGCCTTCGTCCTCGCCAACAGACAGGACGCCCTGCTGCCTCCAGACAGTAAAGATGGTGAGGAGGGAGGGACAGACAGTTAGACAGACAGTTAGACAGACAGGCAGACAGACAGGCTGACAGATCAACACTGTTTTTCAGTATTTATGTTGTATTTTACTTTATTTTTCTTTTCCTCCTCTCCCTGTCTGTCTGTCTGTCTGTCTGTCTGTCTGTCTGTCTGTCTGTCTGTCTGTCTCTCTCTCTCCAGTCACCACAGGACTGTTGTCAGCCTAGACTACATTGTTTTCTGAGGTGAGCTGTCTCTCTCTCACTCACTCCTTATCCCTCTCTCTCTGTCTCTCCCTGTCTCTCTCTCTCTCTCCCTGTCTCTCTCTCTCTCTCTCCTCTCTCCCTGTCTCTCTCTCTCTCTTTATCAAAATGAGAGTAATTTAACAAACTGTCATCTTTATTTTCTCTCCCTCCTCCCTCTCTTCATCTCCCATTTCTCTTCCTCTTCTGTTTTCTCTTCTTTCTTCTCCTTTTTTCTGTTTCTACTGCTTCCTCTCATTCCTGACATTCCTTGTCCTACTATTCCTCCTACCCTACCCATCCTCTCTGTCTCCCTCCCCCCGTCCTCCTCTTCCTCATCTTCCTCCTTCTCCTCCTCCTCTTCCTCTCTAGGGGTGGTTGATCTTCTCTTCTCTTCTGCTGATCTCTCCATCATCTGCCGTCGAAAGGGAAGAAAAATAAAAACACAAGCTGAAAAACGACACATCCTCCTTTTCTGTTCACACCATCCCTCGTTCACACGGACCGTTCACCTCATCACCTTGCCACCCCATCATCACCTGGTCTCCCCTGGAGACTGTTACCTGGCAACCGTGTTCACCTTCATGGTGTCACGGAGACGGCGGTCAGGTAAGAGAGGATGCGGGGAGACGAGATGGAAAAAGGAAGGGCAAAAGATGGAGGGATGACAGTGGAGGAGGAGAAAGAATAGGAGAGAAGAGGAAGGGAAGAAAGAAGAGAAGGATATAGGGAACTGAGAAGGAAAGATAGGAATAAAAAGCAAAGAGAAGAGAGGGAGGTGGAGGGAGAGAGGAGGTTCCATCGCTTTTCTGCTTTTAGACGTCAGGTCAGAGTTCATGTAGTTCCTTATTCATCCATCCATCCATCCATCATCCATCCATCCATCCATCCATCCATCCATCCATCCATCCATCCATCCATCCATCCATCCACCCATCCATCCAGAAGATTTTAAATTCCTGGTTCAGTTGGTGGAAGGAGTCAATTAACACATCACACCCCCTCAGTCAGGACACCAGGTCTGTACTGCCCCCTGCTGGTCGTGTGTGGTGTTACACCCAGACAGCAGCCTGGTTCAGCCTTTCCTCTCCTGCTCCAGTGTGTGTGTGTGTGTGTGTGTGTGTGTGTGTGTGTGTGTGTGTGTGTTCTCCACCCCATAATGATCCATGATGAGCTGTAAACTGCTCTGCAGTGACACTGACACCACAGTTCTAGTTCTGGTTTAACTAACTAGTTTAACTGATTCTATCACTCTTCTAGATGTAGATGATATGTAGAGTTACCAACACATCCTGATAATCAACATTTGGATGAGATCAAATGAGATGAGATTAGATTAGATTAGATTAGATCAAATCAGATTAGATCAGATTAGATTAGATCAGATCAGATCAGATCAAATCAGATTAGATCAGATTAGATCAGATTAGATTACCAGACTGTAATTACTTCAAAGTTAAAGTCCTTTTTCATGTTTCTTTCATTTTCATTTATTCTTTATTTAATCACGTAAACTCTTTCTCAAGAAACCTCAGAACAAAAAACAGACAGACAGCAACAGACAGACAGACAGTTATGTCTGTAACCTCTAACCCTAACATTTAGTAATGTTAATGTTAAATACACCCAACAGAACTATGATAAGAGATACCGGCAGGTGAATTACCAGCTGCCTTGATTATGGTAATCATCCTTCATTAACATGTTTCTGTCTTAATAAACATTTTATTACTTAATATCTGTCGTCTGATTGGTTTGTTGTTATTCCTCTGTTATTCCGAATTTTACCGATAGGCCAATTTTACCGACAAATTACTTTTACCGACAGGCAATTTTTTGTTGTTATTCCTTTGTAATATTTACATTTTGCTTTTAAGATGCAACAGCTTTATTTTGAAAATGTAAATATCATAATGGGAATATAACATTGATGACAATAGTTTTCTCAGATGGATAGAGATCATTTATTCATTTATTGAAACTGACTTGTACTGACACGGTTTCTAAATTAGAAAATCAGACAAATCCTAAATGTTCTTCACAGCAGCAGAAATTCACCTTGACGCTGATCCCTGACCAGTGTTCACCTGGCTGAACACGTTGGTCACGTTGGTTTTAAACTCCTCAGATTTGTTTTTTGGATCCGCTACATGAAGACACCATCACCCAAAATGCAATCTAACAAATAGTTAGGAA
>JAXDDW010000118.1:1042500-1047500 GCA_034670385.1 Hoplostethus mediterraneus | reverse complement strand
CGCCTACATGCCCACCTGCAGAAGAGGGCGATATTGAGGGCAATATTGAAGACGATCAGGGAAAGTATCCAAGACCACCTGCAGATGAAGTAATGGAAAAATACCCAATTCACCCAGGGCATGAAAGGATGGTGTGTTGGACTTCCCCCTGGACATGTGTGGAAGGGCCGCCTAGAAGGACCATATCTGGGCGTTAGGACACCATCATCTCCGGAAAAACAAAGCTAAATTTGGGAAATGGAGTGTAGAAGTCAGTATTCTCCACCCAGTTCTTGGGATATATAAGATCATGCACAGACAGTTGTACTTCCGTCTGGTTCCGGAACCAACTCAGGTTTTGTCTCTGTTGAAGAATAAAACTCTATTGCATCGAACTCTGATCATCTCCTGTGAATTCTTTGAACCTGTTTGAGGCTCCAGTAACTACAGAATCTACAGAATCGTGAAGAAGATTAAGTGTTGGACAGGAGGTTCAGTCTTCTACACTGGCCCAGATCTGGACTCTTCTTCCTCCAACAACGTGCTGCCTTATTTTGGGCTATTTGTAGTTTCCCCAAATCCTTGTTAGCTGCACTGGACCACACAGCCGGACAGTAATCAAGGTGGGATAGCACCGGTGCCTGGATAACCTGAACAGCAGAGGTTGGCGTTAAAAGCTCCACACATCTCCTAATCACGGACAGCCCCCTTTTCTTAGTTATGTTTTCAATATGAGTGGACCATGATAGATGACTGTCTAATGTGATGCCAAGTAGTTTTGTTTCATCCACCTGCTCAATTCTCAAACCTCTCAGAGATAAATTGAGTATTGGGTTTGACTTTAACATATAATGTGAGCCAAAAACAATAGATTTTGTTTTTGAAATGTTTAAGACCATCCTGTTGTTCTGTACCCAATCTGATATAAGTTGTAACTCCTTGTTTAGAGATATTGGCCCTGTCTAAGACCAACGGCAGGTCGTTTGTGAATATGGTGAACAGTAATGGCCCAAGGCAGCTCCCTTGTGGAATGCCAGAATGTACATGTTTAATGTCAGAAGGACTACCATTGAAGAAGACTCTCTGTGATCTGTTGGATAAGAAGCTTTTTATCCACTTCACAGCAGAGGATGAAAAACCATAACAGGAGAATTTGTTTAGCAGCAGATTGTGATCAATAACATCAAAGGCAGCACTGAAATCCAGCAATACTGAACCCACTATTCTCTTATTGTCTACATCCATTAGACAGTCATCTGTGTAAGTGCGGTACATGTTGAATGCCCGTCCCTGTAGGCATGTTGAAAGTCTGTATTTAATTCATTTTCTGAGAAGTAGGACTGAATTTGAAAGACTGAAAGACAATTTTCTCCATTAGTTTGGCAAGAACTGGCAAGATGCTTATGGGGCGGTTGTTTACACCTGTGAGGTTCATTTTTATATAGATAGATAGATAGATAGATAGATAGATAGATAGATAGATAATATTGAAAATACACATTTAATCATGTACAACCAGTTTGACTGTAAACCAGTGAGACCACGGAGACGACTGGTAGCCTCTATCTCACCAGTAGTATTGTTACTAGTGTTTCTCCACATTAAGACTACATTTCCCATAAGCCCTGTTGCTTCCTGTCCCCCCTCCCTCTCCCTGGCATCTTTGTCTTTCCTGAAGAGGATCAACATGTTGAAGTGATTTCTCCATCTTCCTTTCTCTCCTTCCTCCATCTGCCGTCTCCAGAAACTCTTTATCTTTAGCTCCGTTAGCGCTGGAAGAACAGCGCCCTCTTCCTGTTTGGTAAAGAACAGCGCCCTCTTCCTGTTTGGTAAAGAACAGCGCCCTCTTCCTGTTTGGTAAAGAACAGCGCCCTCTTCCTGTTTGGTGAAGAACAGCGCCCTCTTCCTGTTTGGTGCCGTAAAGAAATCCAGCAGATTTCTCTCCAAATCGACCCGGTGGACACAATGTGAAATACAGAGTAGAGGCTGGTAGAGGCTGACAGGCTGCTAGTGGTGGAGTTATACTGATGACTCTACATTCATGTGGTGGTTATTGATGGAAATGAAACACTGAAGAACTTCAACCTGAATTGATTCTAATGCAACATTTTGATGTGTGTATTAATATTTTGTGTTCCTCACCTCAGCGTCTCCTGGTCAGTTCCTCTGGGAAGTCCTGATCCAGGTCTTTCAGAGAGTCCTGGTCCAGGTCTTCCAGATAATCCTGGTCCAGGTCTTCCAGCCTGCTGCAGTCTCTCCTGTCTGGCTCGCTCCAGTAGAGCCTGGGCGATCTGGGGCTCCAGCCTGAGAGAGAGGTCAGAGGTCAGAGGTCAGAGGTCAGCCACGAGGTTAGAGAAGGTGACTGGTTTGTGGTAGACATTACAATGTTTCTTGTTCATGCGTCTTAAGATCAGAAGCCACTAAAGTCTACAGAAAACTACAATCATGGTGGAGTCTAGATCATGGTCTAGATGGATTCACAAGAGTTTGAACATGTGAACACCTTCGTTGCTTTTAACCGTCTTCATTTATAACATGAATGCACCATGAGCAGAGGAGGCGGGAGGACCAGGACATCCGGCTCACCTCTCCAGCAGGACCCGAGCCAGCGGAGGCTCCAGCAGGCCCCACCAGGCAGCCTGGGCCTTTCCCATGCTCATTCCCCTGCCGGTCTCATCGTAGTCTGGGGGAGCCTGGAAGTCCCCTGGGCTCTGCTGCTCTTCCTCCTCCTCTTCCTCCTCCACCACGTCCACATCACCCGGGCTGACCAATCCTGCACTCTCGGCCTCGCTCAGGAGGCGGAGCATGGCCACCAGGTAGGCTGTTGAGGTTAGTTTGGTTTATTAGCCAGTTTTTAAGACAGGTTTTATTTTTTGCATCTTGAAATCATCATCATTATCCCTAATGTCATACAACAAAATACATATTCACAATAAAAAAGAGATCATATACAGAAACACAAGAAACAGAAAATTACAGTGATACACCAAACTGAGTTTGTAATGTGTGAAGCCTCCAGAACAGTAGATGGCGGTAGTGCCACATACAGCTGGTATCTTCTCAACTGTTACAGCTGAATTCACCTGCTTCCTTTTCCTCTTCCTGTTGCTCCCGCCTCTGGTCACTCTCCACCAATCGCTGCAGGGCCTGATCCAAGCCCCTCCCCCTCCACCCGTTTGATTGGTAGTAGAGGTCATTGACCCCACTTCCCCGCACGACTGGATATGACATCATCTGGGCCTCGTAAGGCAACAAATCACTGAGGTCCCTGCGGAGACGTCTGGTTCCACCCACTGAGACATCAAAGCCACGCCCACCACCGCGAGCTGCAGGCAGAGACTGAGAGAGAGAGAGAGAGAGAGAGAGAGAGAGAGAGAGAGAGAGAGAGAGAGAGAGACATTAATAACTAACAAGCGACCCCAACTCATTACAAAGCCCTGAGCAGGAAGACTCCCCTCAGCCAATCACTAACTAGCCATTAGCCAGCTAGTCCAGGGACTAGTATCACTAGCCACCAGGTAATCTGACAACCAAATTAGAAACAACCAGAAATAAATATATTTACATTGTTGGAAAGAAACCACAAAATCTGTCCCTAAATAATAATGATCTGTGTATGATGTGTAATGATCTGACTGGTTGTTAGATCATTACATTACATTACAGGCATTTAGCAGACGCTTTTATCCAAAGCGACTTACAATAAGGTCATTCAACATAGGTAGAGAACTACTAGTCACCAGAAATCAGAAGAGCATTTCCTTCCTAAAGAATGTAAGAGCAGAACTAGTGCTGAGGTAAGAGTGCAATAAGTTTGCACTCTACACCTACTTGTCTTAAACAAATGAGACAAATAAGAAAATCAAATAAACAAGAGCCAATGAACAAGAGCTCATACAAATAATTGATGACAAATAGGCAAGGCTAAGAGGAAGGGTTAGGGTAGTGTTTCCTGAAGAGGAAGGGTTAGGGTAGTGTCTCTAGAAGAGGAAGGGTCAGGGTAGTGTTTCTAGAAGAGGAAGGGTCAGGGTAGTGTCTCTAGAAGAGGAAGGGTCAGGGTAGTGTCTCTAGAAGAGGAAGGGTCAGGTAGTGTTTCTAGAAGAGGAAGGGTCAGGGTAGTGTCTCTAGAAGAGGAAGGGTCAGGGTAGTGTCTCTAGAAGAGGAAGGGTCAGGTAGTGTTTCTAGAAGAGGAAGGGTCAGGGTAGTGTCTCTAGAAGAGGAAGGGTCAGGGTAGTGTTTCTAGAAGAGGAAGGGTCAGGGTAGTGTTTCTAGAAGAGGAAGGGTCAGGGTAGTGTCTAGAAGAGGAAGGATCAGGGTAGTGTCTAGAAGAGGAAGGGTCAGGGTAGTGTTTCTAGAAGAGGAAGGGTCAGGGTAGTGTTTCTAGAAGAGGAAGGGTCAGGGTAGTGTTTCTAGAAGAGGAAGGGTCAGGGTAGTGTTTCTAGAAGAGGAAGGGTCAGGGTAGTGTTTCTAGAAGAGGAAGGGTCAGGGTAGTGTTTCTAGAAGAGGAAGGGTCAGGGTAGTGTTTCTAGAAGAGGAAGGGTCAGGGTAGTGTTTCTAGAAGAGGTGGGTTTTCAGCCTGGTGAAAGATGGGCAGTGACTCTGCTGTCCTGACATCAGTGGGGAGTTCATTCCACCACTGTGGGGCCAGAACAGAGAAAAGCCGTGAGATCACCTGACTACTGACCGACAGACCCAGACCCAGACCCAGACCCAGACCCGGACCCGGACCCGGACCCGGACCAGGGACAGGATATGAATGAAAGACATGGCTGCTGACAGGAGTGTGAACGTGGCCACTGCAGGACAGGAAGTAGAAACAGAAACACACTGAACAATATTCTGAGAGAAACATTCACCAAGTGATGAAGAAGAGTTCATCATCTTCCTGATGAAGAACGAAACTGTCCAGAGCTTCTGACTCCTGACTTACATTTATTTGACCAGTTGGAATTTTATTTATTTGACGCATATATATAAACTATAAAATATAATTTCCTCTCCTCTCTCTCTTCCTCTCCTTT
>JAXDDW010000118.1:1005000-1037500 GCA_034670385.1 Hoplostethus mediterraneus | reverse complement strand
CCATCCATCCATCCATCCCATCCTCCCACCCATCCATCCATCCATCCACTCATCCATCCATCCATCCATCCATCCCATCCATCCATCCACTCATCCCATCCTCCCACCCACCCATCCATCCATCCATCCATCCCATCCTCCCACCCATCCATCCATTCATCCATCCCATCCTCCCACCCATCCATCCACTCATCCATCCATCCCATCCTCCCACCCACCCATCCATCCATCCATCCCATCCTCCCATCCATCCCATCCTCCCACCCACCCCCACCATCCATCCATCTCATCCATCATCCCACCTCATCCCACCCATCCAACCCATCCATCCATCCATCCATCCCATCCTCCCACCCACCCACCCATCCATCCATCCATCCCATCCTCCCACCCATCCATCCATCATCCATCCATCCCATCCTCCCACCCACCCACCCATCCATCCATCCATCCCATCCACCTCACCATCCATCCATCCCATCCCATCTCCCCACCCACCATCCATTCCAGCCCATCCCCCCCACCCACCATCCTCCAAACCATCCTCCATCCATCTTCCACCAACATCCATCCAACCCACCCTCGCCCACCCTTTCCATCCATTAATCCCCCTTCCCCCAAACCCCCCCAATTCCATCCATCCATCCATCCCACCCCCCCCACCCACCCCAATCCATCCATCCACCCCTCTCCATCCCCCCCATCCCCACCCCCCATCCCCCCCATCCACCCAATCCCATCCTCCCACCCATAAACCCCAACTATCCACCCATCCCATCCTCCCACCCACCCACCCATCCATCCATCCATCCTATCCTCCCACCCATCCATCCATCCATCCCATCCTCCCACCCACCCACCCATCCATCCATCCATCCATCCCATCCTCCCATTCATCCATCCATCTATCCCATCCTCCCATCCATCCCATCCTCCCACCCACCCATCCATCCATCCATCCACTCATCCATCCATCCATCCCATCCTCCCACCCATCCATCCACTCATCCATCCATCCCATCCTCCCACCCCACCCACCCATCCATCCATCCATCCTATCCTCCCACCCACCCATCCATCCATCCATCCCATCCTCCCACCCACCCACCCATCCATCCATCCATCCATCCCATCCTCCCATTCATCCATCCATCTATCCCATCCTCCCATCCATCCCATCCTCCCACCCACCCATCCATCCATCCATCCACTCATCCATCCATCCATCCCATCCTCCCACCCATCCATCCACTCATCCATCCATCCCATCCTCCCACCCACCCATCCATCCATCCATCCTATCCTCCCACCCACCCATCCATCCATCCATCCCATCCTCCCACCCATCCATCCACTCATCCATCCATCCCATCCTCCCACCCACCCACCCATCCATCCATCCATCCATCCCATCCTCCCATTCATCCATCCATCTATCCCATCCTCCCATCCATCCCATCCTCCCACCCACCCATCCATCCATCCATCCACTCATCCATCCATCCATCCCATCCTCCCACCCATCCATCCACTCATCCATCCATCCCATCCTCCCACCCACCCACCCATCCATCCATCCATCCTATCCTCCCACCCACCCATCCATCCATCCCATCCTCCCACCCATCCATCCACTCATCCATCCATCCCATCCTCCCACCCACCCATCCATCCATCCATCCTATCCTCCCACCCACCCACCCATCCATCCATCCATCCCATCCTCCCATTCATCCATCCATCTATCCCATCCTCCCATCCTCCCATCCATCCATCCATCCACTCATCCATCCATCCATCCCATCCTCCCACCCACCCATCCATCCCATCCTCCCACCCACCCATCCATCCATCCATCCATCCCATCCTCCCATCCCATCCTCCCACCCATCCACTCATCCATCCATCCCATCCTCCCACCCATCCATCCACTCATCCATCCATCCTCCCACCCACCCACCCATCCCATCCCATCCTCCCACCCATTCCATCCATCCCATCCTCCCACCCATCCATCCATCCCATCCTCCCACCCACCCATCCATCCACTCATCCATCCACCCTATCTATCCATCCATCCATCCCATCCTCCCACCTACCCATCCATCCACCCTCCTATCCATCTATCCATCCATCCATCCTCCCACCCACCCATCCATCCACTCATCCATCCACCCTATCTATCCATCCATCCATCCCATCCTCCCACCTACCCATCCATCCACCCTCCTATCCATCTATCCATCCATCCATCCCACCCTCCCACTCATCCATCCACCCTCCTATCCATCCATCCATCCATCCATCCATCCAATGTCATCCGATGTTAAAACAGAAACCAGACTGATGAGTTTCTTCTTTATTGAAACTTTTCCACTGGATTCCATAGAATAAACACAGCAGGTCAGGGGTCAGGGGTCATGGGGGTTCTCCATAGCAACAATTCACACACACACACCATCATCAACAACGCCACCATTGCCATGGTTACCGATGCTGAGTAGAATATTATTATACAGGAAGTTACATCACAGAGCCGAAGGCTTGGAGTCACAAGACTTCAAAACGACAAGAACGACAGAATAGAACAACAGCGAATCTACAAAACAGACTGAGAAAGGAGGAGAGGAGAGAAAAAAGAAGACAGGAGAAAGAAAAAAAAGAGGAAAAGGGGAAGAAGCAGGAGAAGGAAGAAAACAGGAGATAAAAATATCAGGAGATAGAAAAAGCAGAGAAATGAAGTGATGAGAGAAACAAAGAAGAGAAGGAACAAAAGGAGTGGAAGAAGACAGGAAGAGAGAGAGGTGATGAAACTGAAAACACAGCTAGTGATTTACCAACACACGCACACACACACACACACACACACACACACACACACATACACACACACACACACACACACACACACACACTCTGTACAGGAGAACAGGAAGTTATAGTGACACATCAGTACTGTACATCACAACCACCATGCTGAGGAAGGACAGACGCTGTTCATCAACATCACAGGAGGAAAAATTCAGTTTCCATAAATATTGGATTAAAACATTTGTAATGATCAATAAAGAACTCATGCCCACTGCTGATTGGTTGAGCGGTGTGGATCACAGAAAACCCTCTGGTCCCGTATCAGGTTCAGTCTTGAATCTAAAATCCTATTTTTCTCAACAAGGGAGATGAACAGGATGTTTGATTCTGTCTGCTGTGGTTTTAAAGGCGCTTTCAATCTAAAATTATTATTATCATTATTATTATTATTAATAATAATTCTTTGTTATTATTATTATTATAATAATAACAAAGAATCTCAGTCTCTCTTTAAGAAAAATATGATTTCCAGACTGAAAACGAGACTCTTGGATCATCTAATGGACGTTTTACAGCATCTTCTTCTCTTCATTAAAATCATCCAGATAAAGAGAGGAGGAGCAGCAGGAGCGTGACTAACTAACTAACTAACTAACTAACTAACCAACTAACTAACTGGCTGATTGACTGACTGACGTGATCTGGTCAGACCTGATCACTTCCTCTCATAACACGATTGATGCTGAAGTCACTTTTCTACCCAGAGGGAGAAGACAGCAGGTTTACTGTCATTACCAACAACTAGTTCACTAACTACCCATGCTGTTAGTTAACTAGTATCAGTACCTCTAACTAGTTCAGACATGTTAGTTAGTTAGTTAGTTTGGCTGCTCTGCTCGGACCAGATCAACAGGAAACACCGATATATTTGTTCAGTGATATCTATACAACACAGACCAATACATTCTCTCAACAGATGATGTATTTTGACTAATCTTTATCGACATCGTCCGTCGGGTCAGCGGTTTATCGTTTTCATAACCTCTTCGTTGTTTTGTTCAAGTTATGGATTTGTTATAACTCTTTTTTCATTTACACAACGATCATAATAGTAAACATCTAGACTCCTCCTCCTCCTCTCCTTCATCACCCCCCCACACCCCTCAACATTATTTGCACAGACAGGAGTGTTGCATTGTGGGTAGGTTGCAGGCGACCCACTCGTCGTTCACTCCGATGCCTCTGTGAAGGAAAAACAAAAAACATTGATTGTTGATGATGTTGATAGGAGACACACACACACACACACACACACACACACTCTCATACACACACACACTCTCACACACACACACACACACACACACTCACACACACACACACACACACACACACACACACACACACACACACACACACTCACACACACACACATACTGTGTTTCAAAATGTAAATGCCCAAAAAGGAAGTGACCTGAGCCACCACTTCCTGTGTGACTCACCTGCTTCCTGTTTCTTCACATCTGATTGGAGAAGGAGGTTGGCGCCCCCTGCTGTCCGTACCCCTGACCATACTCCGCCTCCTGGAGGACACAGCAGCAAGTAAAGACCTGAAACCCTTGAGCAAGGCACTACAACTACTAGTATTACTACTACTACTACTAGTACTATTACTACTACTACTACTACTATTAATACTATTACTACTACTACTACTACTACTATTAATACTACTTCTACTATACTATTACTACTACTACTACTATTAATACTACTTCTACTACCACTAATACTATTACTACTACTACTACTATTACTACTACTACTACTATTACTACTACTTCTACTATACTATTACTACTACTACTATTACTACTTCTATACTATTACTACTATACTATTACTACTACGACTACTACTACTACTATTAATACTATTACTACTACTACTACTACTACTATTAATACTACTTCTACTATACTATTACTACTACTACTACTACTATTAATACTATTACTACTACTACTACTACTACTACTATTAATACTACTTCTACTATACTATTACTACTACTACTACTATTAATACTACTTCTACTATACTATTACTATTACTACTACCACTAATACTACTACTACTACTACTACTATTACTACTACTTCTACTATACTATTACTACTACTACTATTACTACTTCTATACTATTACTACTATACTATTACTACTACTACTATGACTACTTCTACTACTATTACTACTACTTCTACTATTCTATTACTACTACTACTACTACTACTATTACTACTACTTCTACTATACTATTACTACTACTACTATTACTACTTCTATACTATTACTACTATACTATTACTACTATTACTATTACTACTACTTCTATACTATTACTACTACTACTACGACTACTACTACTACTACTATTAATACTACTTCTACTATACTATTACTACTACTACTACTACTATTACTACTACTTCTACTATACTATTACTACTACTACTACTACTATTATTATTAATAGTACTTCTACTATACTATTACTACTACTACTATTACTACTACAACTACTACTACTAGTAGTACTACTATACTACTACTACTACTATTAATACTACTTCTACTATACTATTACTACTACTACTACTATTAATACTACTTCTACTATACTATTACTACTACTACTACTATTACTACTACTTCTACTATACTATTACCACTACTACTATTACTACTACAACTACTAGTACTATTACTACTACTACTACTACTATTACTATACTATTACTACTATACTACTACTACTACTAATACTACTTCTACTATACTATTACTACTACTACTATTAATACTACGTCTACTATACTATTACTACTACTACTACTACTATACTATACTATTACTACCACTAATACTATTACTACTACTACTACTATTACTACTACTTCTACTATACTATTACTACTACTTCTACTATACTATTACTACTACTACTACTACTATTACTACTACTTCTACTATACTATTACTACTACTACTACTACTATTATTATTAATAGTACTTCTACTATACTATTACTACTACTACTATTACTACTACAACTACTACTACTAGTAGTACTACTATACTACTACTACTACTACTTCTACTATACTATTACTACTACAACTACTACTACTAGTAGTACTACTATACTACTACTACTACTATTAATACTACTTCTACTATACTATTACTACTACTACTACTACTACTATTAATACTACTTCTACTATACTATTACTACTACTACTACTATTACTACTACTTCTACTATACTATTACTACTACTACTACTACTATTATTATTAATAGTACTTCTACTATACTATTACTACTACTACTATTACTACTACAACTACTACTACTAGTAGTACTACTATACTACTACTACTACTACTACTACTTCTACTATACTATTACTACTACAACTACTACTACTAGTAGTACTACTATACTACTACTACTACTATTAATACTACTTCTACTATACTATTACTACTACTACTATTAATACTACCTCTACTATACTATTACTACTACTACTACTACTATTACTACTACTTCTATACTATTACTACTACTACTACTACTACGACTACTACTACTACTATTACTACTACTTCTACTATACTATTACTACTACTACTACTACTACTATTATTAATAGTACTTCTACTATACTATTACTACTACTACTACTACTATACTATACTATTACTACTACTACTACTACTACTATTAATACTACTTCTACTATACTATTACTACTACTACTATTAATACTACCTCTACTATACTATTACTACTACTACTACTACTACTATTACTACTACTTCTATACTATTACTACTACTACTACGACTACTACTATTACTACTACTTCTACTATACTATTACTACTACTACTACTACTACTATTATTAATAGTACTTCTACTATACTATTACTACTACTACTATTACTACTACAACTACTACTACTAGTAGTACTACTATACTACTACTACTACTATTAATACTACTTCTACTATACTATTACTATTACTACTATTAATACTACGTCTACTATACTATTACTACTACTACTACTACTACTTCTACTATACTATTACTACTATACTACTACTACTACTATTAATACTACTTCTACTATACTATTACTACTACTACTACTAATACTATTACTACTACTACTACTACTGCTACTATTATTATTAATACTACTTCTACTATACTACTACTACTACTACTACTACTAACCTACTACTACTACTACTATTATTACTACTATTACTACTACTACTACTACTATAACTACTACTACTACTATTACTACTATTATTACTATAACTATTACTACTACAACTACTATTACTACTATAACTACTACTATAACTACTATTATTACTACCATAACTACTACTATTACTACTACTAGTATTACTATAACTATTACTACTACTACTATTTGTTTCTGAACCCTCACAGGGATCAATAAAATTGCATCTTAGAAGAAGCAGCATGCTGCGCTGCATGGAAACCATGGTAACCATGGTAACTGGTTTTATGCAGCACATGACAATTCCAACCTATGAACTGAAAACCAAACGATGGTTGGTTAACTGATTGGCATTCACTACATCTAGTTAATCACCTGATCACATCGTAGCCTCCCTGAGAGTCTATTTACTCTTCTGTGGTAGTTTAGTTAGCTAGCTAGCTAGTTAGCTACCTGATGTTCTCCCCTGTATTTAGACTGCAGCCTCTTAAGCTACTCAACTCTATTAGCGAGTTAGCTAGCTTGTTAGTGAATGACCTGGCTGTAGTCCGGCTGGTAGCCTCCCTGGTTGCTGGCGTAGGGGTCTTGTTCGTACGCCCCCTGCTGGCCATAGGCCTCCGGTGCAGCCTGCTTCTCCTGGGGAGGAGGAGCTCGCATGAAGGGAGCGATGATACCGGTCTCCTTAAAGACGAACCAGAGGTTTCCTCCCCACAGGACCAGGTTGATGAAACCAAACGCCTGGACAGGAGAGGAGGAGAGGAGACAAGGAGAGGAGAGGAGTGTTAGCATGGAACCTGCTATCACTCAACATAGTGGATGCTAAAATGTTAGCATGTTACATATAGCCATTAGTCTCAGTCTTAACCCTACCCTAACCTAACCTAACCTAACCTAACCTAACCTAAACTAAACTAACCTGAACTAAACTAACCCATAGTCGTGCCATGAGTACAGATTGGTTACCACAGAGGTGTTGAGTCCAGACATGACCGGGTCGTGAACCTCACGGCATTGGTTTTCCTCGCCGTTGCAGGCGGAGATGAGGGTGATGACCTTGTCCGGGTCAGTCGCCGTCTTCACATCCGACAGACCTTTAGCCCAGGCTGCTGAACTGACCAACCACATGAAGGTAAACACCGCTGTCACGCCCAGGTCCTGTGACACACACACAGTGCACATTATTACATGAACATAGTCATCACGCACAGAAAGAACAGGTCAGCATCCTTGGTGCTGCCATGGTTACGCTGCCTCAGAGCAATAACATGAAAACCTGACAAGTTCTAGCAGAAGAAAAGTGAGTCAACTGCAGTAAAATCTGTATTAACCCGTCACAGCTTCAGACAGGAGGGACATTAAAGTGATAATCATCAAGATCCTCATTTTATTGTATTACATAATATTGTGTCCAGTACTGTGACGTCTTTGTCCTTGGATTTTCTGTTGGTGGAGTTTGAGTTCCTGTAGGTGGCGCTCTTTTTCTTTTCTCTGTCTGTTCAGCCACGGTGGCTATCGCTGCTCATGCTAACTACCCAGTTCTTCTTCTGTTGAAATGTAAAACGCATCACTTCCTGTCTCCAGGGGGTTTCTCCAGGAAAGACAGATGGATGGAAAAGATTCATAACCTGGTAGAGGTTGATCACTGATGGGTTATCAGATAGACATTTATATATTGTTTAGAGGATTATTACTTTAATATAACGTCTTGTGACTCAGAGGTGAGTTTCAGTAAAACCAGTAAAACCAGTAAAACCAGTCAGCCCAGTGGACTTACGATGAGAGGTCCCTTGTTGTTCTCCTTGTATTTGTCAAAGGCGAAGATGTAGATGCTGAGAGCTGCTGTGGAGTAGAGGAAGGCGAAGACACCGATGGTGACGAAGAACTCGGCCGAGGAAGAGTAGTCTCCAACCAGGAAGAGGCGCTCCGGGTTTCCCCCACTACAGGTCGGAGCGTCAAAGTACACCTGGTGGAGTCTGGGAGAGACAGACAGGCGGAAAATATTACTGTAGTTACTACAATTACACTTGAGATCAAATGAATCAAATCTCTTGAATTATTAATTTCTTAACTTTTATTTACTCAAGTAAACCAAAAAATAACTTTTACTGGGGTAGAATATTACTACTACTACTACTGGCAGAGTTGGCGTCTGGTTGGTCCTCTAGTCCTATGATGACGTCGACTGAGTTGCCGTTGCTGTGATGCCCCATCAGATCTGGATGTCCCACCAAAATGAACTTTCACATATTGTGTATACTCTGCTTGCCCAAACACGGCATCTATTGTACGCCCAACCGTCCTGGTAGGGGGATCCCTCTCTGAGTAGCCCCTCCCTCTCTGAGTAGCCCCTCCCTCTCTGAGTAGCCCCTCCCTCTCTGAGTAGCCCCTCCCAAGGTTTCTCCCAATTTTCCAATAAGGTTTTTGTGGGAGTTTTTCCTTGTCCTCTGTGAGGGTCTAAGGCTGGGGGATGTCGTGTACTAATCATTTATTATTTTCACATGTTGAAGCCCTTAGAGACTGTAACGGTGATTAAGGGCTCTACAAATAAATGTGATTTGATTTGATTTACTACTACTATTACTATTACTATTGCTCCTTCTATTACTACTACAACTATTACTGCTATTACTACTACTATTACTACTACTACTACTACTACTACTACTGATACTACTACTAGTAATCATTCTAATCATTCTACTACTACTATCATTGTTACTAGTCTGTGGTTGTTTCTTGACATTGTACCTGAAGGGGTATTCAAACTCCACCTTGATGCTGAGGTCGCTCTCTGTCCGGTTCTTACAGTCCACCGACATCCTGAACATCCCAGAATAACTCCCACATGTGGAGAACGCAAAGATGGCAAAGAACTGGAGGAGGAGGAGGAGTAGGAAGGTGAAGAGGAGGAGAAGGAAGAGGAAGAGGAGGAGGAGGAGTAGGAAGGTGAAGAGGAGGAGAAGGAAGAGGAAGAGGAGGAAGAGAAAAGTGAGAGGATATTATGTTATTATTATTATTATTATTATTATTATTATTATAGTACTATTTAGTAATATAATAGAATATATCCATCATAAGTACATGAACTCTCTTGAGAACAATGTACAACGATCAGCCACAGCATTAAAACCACTGACAGGTGAAGTGCATAACATCTATTATCTCGTTACAACCTGTCAAGAGGTGGGATATACTGGGAGCAAGTGAACAGTCAGTTCTTAAAGTTGATGTGTTGGAAACAGGAAAAATGGGCGACATAAGGATCTGAGAGACTTTGACTAGACGACTGGGTCAGAGCATCTCCAGAACGGCAGGTCTTGTGGGGTGTTCCCGTTATGCAGCGGTTAGTACCGACCAAAAGTGGTCCAAGGAAGGACAACCGGTGAACCAGTGACAGGGTCATGGGTGCCCAAGGCCCACTGATGCACGTGGGGAGTGAAGGCTAGCCCGTCTGGTCCGATCCCACAGAAGAGCTACTGCAGCACAAATTGCTGAACCAGTTAATGCTGCTATGATAGAAAGGTGTCAGGACACACAGTGCATCACAGCTGCTGTGTATGGGGCTGTGTAGCCTCAGACCGGTCAGAGTGACCATGCTGACCCGTCCACCGCCGAAAGCTCCTACAATGGACAGGTGAGCATCAGAACTGGACCATGGAGCGATGGAAGAAGGTGGCCTGGTCTGATGAATCACGTTTTATTTTATTACATCATGTGGACGGCCGGGTGCGTGTTCGTCGTTTACCTGGGGAAGAGATGGTACCAGAATACACTATGGGAAGAAGGCCAGCCGGCGGAGGCAGTGTGATGCTCTGGGCAATGTTCTCTGGGAAACCTTGGGTCCTGGCATTCATGTGGATGTTACTTTGACACGTACCACCTACCTCAACATGTTGCAGACCAAGTACAACCCTTCATGCCAACGGTGTTCCCTGATGGCGGTGGTCTCTTCCAGCAGGATGATGCATCCTGCCACACTGCAAACATTGTTCAGGAATGGTTTGAGGAACATGACAAAGAGTTCAAGGTGTTGACTTGACTTGACTTCTCCAGATCTCAATCCGATCGAGCATCTGTGGGATGTGCTGGAAAAACAAGTCCGGTCCATGGAGGCCCCACCTCACAACTTACAGGACTTAAAGGATCTGCTGCTAAGGTCTTGGTGCCAGAGACCACAGGACACCTCCAGGCCTCGACGGGTCAGAGCTGGTTTGGCGGCACAAGGAGACACAATATTAGGCAGGTGGTTTTAATGTTATGGCTGATCGGTGTATATGTTATGGTGAATGTGGGAACTTGGGAAATGTATACATTTCCTTGTAAATGTGCATCCCAAGGTTGATCTTGTAAATGTGTATCCCTAGGTAGATCTTGTAAATGTGCATCCCAAGGTAGATCTGGTAAATGTGCATCCCAAGGTAGATCTGGTAAATGTGCATCCCAAGGTAGATCTTGTAAATGTGCATCTCTAGGTAGATCTGGTAAATGTGCATCCCAAGGTAGATCTTGTAAATGTGCATCTCTAGGTAGATCTGGTAAATGTGCATCCCAAGGTAGATCTGGTAAATGTGCATCCCAAGGTAGATCTTGTAAATGTGCATCTCTAGGTAGATCTGGTAAATGTGCATCCCAAGGTAGATCTGGTAAATGTGCATCCCAAGGTAGATCTGGTAAATGTGCATCCCAAGGTAGATCTGGTAAACCTCCCGGTTAACGTGGGTGGAACCTGGCTCTAGTATTGTCAGTACCTACTAGTACCAAGAACCTGCTTCATATGGACACAGAATAATCATCGCTTAGCAGCCGGCTTAAAGCTGACACACACACACACACACACACACACACACACACACACACACACACACACACACACACACACACACACACACACACACACACACACACACAGAGAACAGGATGGCAGATGGTCAGATATGGTCCAGCTCCCAGCTAGAGTCTCTGGCCAATCCCCTGCTTGGCACAGTGTGTGTGTGTGAGTGTGTTTGTGTGTGTGTGTGTGTGTGTGTGTGTGTGTGCGCGTGTGTGTTTGTGTGCGAGTGTGTGTTTGTGTGTGTGTGTGTGTGTGTGTGTGAGAAAGAGAGATAGGGAGTGAGATATTTAATAGAACAGCATCTCTTGCGCCCACACAGTTCAGTACAGTTCAGCTCATTTCTCACCTCCCCCGAGACTCTGGAGCTGCTGGTGGTCTGTTTGCTCAAGGACACTTCAGCAGGACTGTTCAGCGTGGGGGAAACACCCGCCCACATTATCCAGGAATTCAAACCAACAACTTCATGCCCACATCTCTAAACGTACAGATGCCCCCATGATTTATGTATGAACTAAAATGAGATTGATTCTAAAATGAGATATTCTGAAACATATGACTCAAATGTAAGTAAACTCAATTCCCTTGACCTTTGACCTCCTTTCTGTTGACAGAATGATGATGTAATGGCTTGATAGCCCGTTTTAGGTTAGCAGTCAACTTGGCTCCTTCCCCATCCACAGCCCTCTTGATGCCCAGATGATGAGGGTGGCGGGGGGGGGGGGGGGGGGGGTCCAGGAATTTCCAGGCGTTTGTTGTTCAGCTGAGTTGCTTTGCTGCTATGTCTGATGGCTGATAGGTTGACTTAGACCTGGTCTAACTACAGGTTGACCTGGTCACATAGTACATGGTATTTGAGAGGTTAACTTGTTTAACTTACCCATTCTAAAGCTTTGATGAAGCCCAGAGGAACTTTCAGCACTCTGAACTGCCCTTGGGCAACCAACTGCAAGAGAGAGAGAGAGAGAGAGAGAGAGAGAGACAGAGAGAGAGAGAGAGAGAGACAGAGAGAGACAGAGAGAGAGACAGACAGACAGACAGATAGATATTCCAGTTATTAGTCTTGTCATTCAGTCCATGGTGGTTGTAAGACCGTTAGTTAACATTAGAATGTCATACATGTTGTTTCTAACATGTTTTAGTACTACAAGTTAATAAATCCAGATAACATGAAATATGACATTATCATTCAAACACTCTGCAGCGTCTCCCATTCACTGTCAATGGGAAGCTGAGAAAACAGGCAGGCAGACAGGCAGGCAGGCAGACAGACAGACAGACAGACAGACAGACAGACAGATGGATAGAGCAGGACTGAAATATCATATTCAATATTCAGATGAGTATTTGAGTTACTAGTGTTTGTGTTTGCTGGTGGTTGAGGTGAAACCAGACTCCATCACCCCCCCCCCCCCCCCCCCCCCTCCAGGAAACAATCAATCAATCAAACAACACCTATTGATTAGAGTTATGTGCTCTTACTGGACAGAAATAGAATATGCCTCTTATGAAAACCTGTAGAACAATACTGTACAGATAAAAGACACTACAAGCCCTACGAGGACGGATATTCTAGGAGTACTACATGGATCAATAGGAGATACCGCCATTAGAATCTCAGTAGAACCACAAACACAGTAGAGGTCCTTGTAGGGATATTCTATAGGTGATAACAACACAGGAGCGTCAATATGAATGTTACAGGAGTATTATAGGAATGTTCCAGAAATATTACGGTGCATCATCGGTAACGATAGAAAAACAAACGCCTGGCCGAGTCTCCATTTTACATGCAGCCCACACAGGATGCTGGCGGACGTTTCAGTCTCCGGTACCGGACAGAACCGGGCTGTGAGCCGCATCCACCCGTCTGCTCCTCCAGAGAGGGAGGGTGCTCACGGTAAATCCACATCCTCTCTGCAGGATGAAGCAGGCTGCCATTTTACAAAACAACCTCCTCCAGCATCTCCTCCTCCCTGCATCCGACCTGCACCGACTAACCGGGAGAAGCGGCCTCATATACCCGAAACGATTATTATTTTACCGTTTGCTCGTGACCAGGACAGGGGGGTCCTCACCCCCCCCCCCCCCCCCCCCACGTCCTGTCTGGTGTATTATGGTGAATCCGTCCTGCAGCAGCCTGCCTGCTGGCCGGGCCGGGCACGAAGCCTCCATCTCCCTTCTGACAGCAGCTGGACTCAACACAGCTGCACCGCACAGGCATCACGGCCAAACCCCGACAGGAATATTACAGGAATATTTTAGGAATATTACAGGAATATTATAGGGCTATTATATGGATATTATATGTTCAGCAGGCGGCAGCACCCCTTCCGTGATCCGCCTGATCCATCTAGAACCAGAACATCTGTCGGTTATTGTTGGTTCTGGATCGCCAGCACGCACCATCCCTGATGGGATTGACTGGTGTTACTGGTAACCCGCAGGACAAACTCGATACCAGCCAACCGAAACACGACACAAACACCGCGAGCACAGCCCATCATAACCACACATTAACCCGTTTACACAAAATACAGTTATATCGGTGATGCTGCTCATACCTGGTTTACAATGTCCATCCTGCCGCCGTCGGTCTGGAGAGGAGGCGATGGAGAGGAGGGGGAGGGACACACACACATTCACACGCGCGCGCCCGCGCGCGCACTCATACACGAAAACCATGGATACTTGTTTCTATGTATTCGTTATTCATTTTTTATTATTTACATTGAGATGCTTTGGCAACAAATCTACTATTTATTATAATAAAAAAGGAGATAAAATGAGAGTGGGAGAGAGAGAGGGAGAGAGAGAGAGGCAGAGAGAGACAGGCAGAGAGAGAGACTATTATACATACTGTATAACAAACTAAATACTATAATACATTCTGTCTAATTGTATACAAATGTTTTAATATAGTATTAGATATATATTATATATATTACAATTATATATTATATTATTAATATATTATGATATTAAAGCGGATTGAGTGTTATAATGACGTAATAACACTTTAAATAGAAATATCTTTATTATCTGATCATCAACATGAAGATGAGAACTGAGAGATGGGGGAGGGGGGTATTACGTCATCATGGTTGTAGGACAGTGTTGATGTGTGTGGTGATGATGATGATGATGTTGATGATCATGTGACATCAGAAGTTTCCACTCTTGAACTGAATTTAAAAGGAGGTTAATTATTACTTCTGATTAAATCTAAAACAATAAATGAATGAAACATAACATACTACAATACTTCAACTGCTTTAAAAGTCCAAGTTGACTGAAATACTAAAGTAGTTGGGTCAAAGTTGTGGTAGTAGTTGTTCTAACGCAGTAAAACTGAGTGAACCTACATAATAAAACTCATCACGTTGACAAGAGTTCACTGCAGTCCAGTTATTGACTCCTTCACTGGAGGAAAGGTTTCTACAGTCAGATGGTGTGATAAAATACATTACAACAAGTACACTTTGTACTTATGCAAGTACAAGCAGCACCACTCAAATGGTAGTATGTATACTGCAAAAAATGTGTTGGGTTTACTTAACAAACCCATCGCAACGTTTTACAAGCACCTTCCTAAGTACTTTCAACTAAGAGATTTCTAAGGGGATGAGAAAATATTAAGTTGATAATACACACATTTATGAATACCCAACTCAAAAAATTACTTAAAACCAACTTAGTTCCATCAAATGAACCCATTTTCATATTTCACATTAGTTACTTACTCTATGCAGTGTATATAGATCACTTACTTGATCTAACTGAGGTCCACTAACTTAGACTTTTACGTTATAAATAACCTAAAACATGTAGTAGTATCTATGTCCTATTGCAATTTCAATGTAAAAGTACTTTGACTGAAATGAAATTGAGGCAAAAGCATGTCAATAAATTCAATTCAATTTGTATTTGTTCAGTTCTTGAGCTCAGTGAAACTGCAGAAGTCTTTCTGTGACTTGTCCAGATTGGCCATGAACGTTGTTTCCAGGTCGACGGTAGTTATTCTTTTGGATTCTTCTTTGACCATGAAAACAAAAGATAAAAAAACATTATTGAAAAAAGTTAGTCACTCATTCTACAAAAACAACAATAATTTAATTTGCTTTGGTACTGTGAATGTGTGTGTGTCCCTCCCCCTCCTCTCCAGACCGACCGGGCGGCAGGATGGACATTGTAAACCAGGTATGAGCAGCATCACCGATATAACTGTATTTTGTGTAAACGGGTTAATGTGTGGTTATGATGGGCTGTGCTCGCGGTGTTTGTGTCGTGTTTCGGTACCAAAGTTCACTGGAGGCTATGGCTTTGTGTAAATACATACAGCTGTTGACTGAAAAGACAAAAAGAAGAAAAACTATATTGTCATATATTATATTTTAAAAGGTAGATTCAACAGAAATTGCAATTTGATGGAAACGACGAATAAGAGAAACACACTGCACAAAACATTTGTGCAATATGTAAATACCTGACTGGGTAACAACAAAGCAGGCCAACTTTTTTTCAGGTCCGTTATGGAAGGGTTTCTTCCACTATCTCTTTTCCTCCGGTAGGAAAAGGTCTTGGCCATCATTTCGTCATAATCATCAACCCGTTGATGATTAGTTGAAACTGGTGTGTTGGAGGTGGGAAGGATCAAATATGTGGTGAGGGCCTTGAGGACTGGGTTGGGAAAGACTGGACTATGGAATACGCCTACCTATAGATTGAATAGCAGCCTCAGTCTTTCTACTTACTTGTTAACATGAGGTGCATGCAGACAAAACTGTACACTCGACTTCTTTGACGGCCCACCTTGAGTCTAGCAACGGCAAACCCTCCACTCAAAACGGGATATTTCTTATTTTTCAAACTCCCATGATATGTTCAGCATATCTTTACTGAGAATATGGGTTTGTCGTTGATATTAAATTAGAATAATGAAGAGTTACATACCTGAAACTTTCCGACTGCTTTGCAAATTGGCGGACATCTGCGCACCTTGTCACGGTCGTTATTAGCGGAGCTCATACAGGAAATGACCCACTGAATTAAAACTTCGCATAAAATGTACTCAGGTTTAACAACATACTGGTATTACTTACCATTATTCTTATCTGTTAAGCTCTATTCTGTTTAAAACAATTAATTGAACTTCTGCGTTCTATATAGAAGTAAATATTATGTAAAACTTATAACTTGCTTAATGTAAATAAATTGCTTAGTTTACATGAGCTGTATTTCCTGAGGTGAAGAATATAGAGTATCAGGTGTGGTTATTGAACTGGATACTAATTTTCATTTTGAATCAGAAAGTGATCAATGATTCACCTACAATATCCACATACCATTATAATAATAATAATCTCCATCCTGTAATTTTATTCAAACAACAGGAAGTGAACGATTTCTGGAGAGTTAACTCAAATACAATGCATGCTGGGAAGTCTGCTAATAAGCTAACAATATTTCTTAATGAGCGTTGAGTGATCAGTTGAGTGAACGCTTGGTAGGATGTTCTTTCAACTCCTCATTTTAAGTCACAATCAGAAGTTGTGATACCTAGCGACTGTACGTTGAAAATGACAAACACATCTAAAACATTGAGTTAAGATTAGTTGAGTTCACTAATTTGCTTTGTGAGTTTTTACAATGTAGTGTTATATTAATTCACACATTATGATTTAGAAAGAGAGAGAAAAGATGAGATCAGTTATGAAAACAAACCGAACAGATTGACTGTCATCTCAAACACATGAATTATAAACTTTTTATTTAAACAGAGAAGAAGAAGAAAGATGATTCATTCATCATAAAAACAATAAAAATCATAAAGAACCATAAAGAAAATACACATTTGATAGACAGACAGACAGACAGACAGACAGGCAGCGTCATCCTGGCCTTTCCTATCGATCTGTTCTCCATCAGATGGGAGAAGCTGAGGAGACTCCTGGGTACCGTGGAGACGGGAGGGAGACTGTTTCCACGGAGACAAAGTTGGTTGGTTGGTTCCTAGGTGATCGTGATTTAGATGGATGGATGGATGGATGGATAGATAGATAGATAGATAGATAGATAGATAGATGATAGATAGATAGATAGATAGATAGATAGATAGATGATAGATAGATAGATAGATGATAGATAGATAGATAGATAGATGGATAGATGGATAGATAGATAGATAGATGGATAGATAGATAGATAGATGATAGATAGATAGATAGATAGATAGATAGATAGATAGATGATAGATAGATAGATAGATAGATAGATAGATAGATAGATAGATGATAGATAGATAGATAGATAGATAGATAGATAGATAGATAGATGATAGATAGATAGATAGATAGATGGATAGATGGATAGATAGATAGATAGATGGATAGATAGATAGATCACGTTGAGATATTTCCAAGATATTTCCAGACCAATTTGAAGGAGGGAGGAGGTTTAAACCTGGTTAGTTCACTTACTGTAGGTGTTGTAGTGTATTAGCATGGCAGGCTTGACTGTGATGAGTCAGCTTATAAAACTGATTCACACTGCTTGCTAACGCCCACACTGTGTTTTTTTGCCAAAGAAAATGACACAACAACAGGAATCCAGGGAGAGAAATTTTAATAAAGTGAGTCCAGCTTGGTGGACTGGAGGGACACCAGCTCTAGGAGGTATGTGTTGTAATGGGTGAGAATGTACCACACCCTGCACTTATTTATAACAGTGATTCTCAAAGTGGGGTCCGCGGACTGTGACAGACTATCAAACTACATCACTATTATACGCTATCAAACTACACTATCAAACTACATCACTATCAAACTACACCACTATCAAACTACACTATCAAACTACATCACTATCAAACTACACTATCAAACTACATCACTATCAAACTACACTATCAAACTACATCACTATCAAATTACACCACTATCAAACTACACCACTATCAAACTACATCACTATCAAACTACACCACTATCAAACTAGACTATCAAACTACATCATTATCAAACTACACTATCAAACTACACCACTATCAAACTACACTATCAAACTACACCACTATCAAACTACACTATCAAACTACACCACTATCAAACTACATGATCAAACTACACCACTATCAAACTACATCACTATCAAACTACACTATCAAACTACACCACTATCAAACTACATGATCAAACTACACCACTATCAAACTACATCACTATCAAACTACATCACTATCAAATTACACCACTATCAAACTACACCACTATCAAACTACACTATCAAACTACACCACTATCAAACTACACTATCAAACTACACCACTATCAAACTACACTATCAAACTACATCACTATCAAACTACACCACTATCAAACTACACTATCAAACTACACCACTATCAAACTACACTATCAAACTACATCACTATCAAACTACACTATCAAACTACACCACTATCAAACTACATCACTATCAAACTACACCACTATCAAACTACATCACTATCAAACTACACCACTATCAAACTACACTATCAAACTACATCACTATCAAACTACACCACTATCAAACTACATCACTATCAAACTACATCATTATCAAACTACACCACTATCAAACTACATCACTATCAAACTACATCATTATCAAACTACACCACTACTGGATTCATTTTCTGGATTGCTTCTTTCATTCTGTCACATTCTCTAAGATAGAACAACAATAGAACACAGTAGAGTGTAGGAGTGTGAAGAGCATTATCAGAAGCAAACGTTCCTCGTGTCACTGTGATTTTAATGAACATGTGAGAGACAGATGGCTCGTTGTTTCTGTATTTATTGGAAGTAAAAGGGTTTGGACAAATCAGAGACTTGGATTTAACTGTCTGCTGAAGTGGTGATGGTTTGGATCCAGGGGTTGATGAGCCCTTACTGTTGTTGCTGGGACACTGTCAGGTTGTAAGAAACTTTTGATGATGGAATCACAATTTTGTGGACAGTTGTTTTCAGACAAGACAACAACACCAGGCACATGACACCACGAGGAGGAAAATACAGTCCTCTCTGTCAACACAAATAAAAAATATCACACATTTGAAAAAAGACAAATTTAAGCATTTGGTTAATTATATAAAACACTGAACAAACATCTCAGTTTTTCCTATCAAATAAATAAAAAATATTTAAAAGAAAGAGACAGACCTCGGATTCAGAAGGTTCAACACTTCGGTTCTTCATCTGCTGTAGCTCTGCATGGTAGATTTATCAAAATGCTCATTTAAGAAGCTAAAAACTACAAATATCTGAAGTTTTATTCATTTGGATTCATGACCAACAAAGCCAAAGAGCAGGAACTCTGACATCAGAGTTTACCTCCTGTCCTGATAAACGATACAGATGTGGACTGTGTATCATCTAACAGCATTTATGAGTATATGTTTTGTTCATATGAAATGAAAACCCTTTGACCTTTGACCTAGCAGGCAGCAGGCAGGACTTTACTTGACACATAAAGTCCTGCCTGCTGTCGTCCAAGCTGACAACATATTAATGCCGGGGTCACACTTTAACAGTTTTCTCATTCATCAACTTGACAACTGCAACCTGCTCATTTGACAAAAAAACAATAAAAATAGCTCAGAACTGATTTACTTTCATCATCTTCCTTTAATCATGAGATAATCATCTAAACATTAGCTGTGAAGTAACTATAAAATCATTGTGAACTCAGTTACACACTAACATCATCTGATCTCTACATGACGTCCTTTAAAGGCGTCCCTGCTCTACCGTAGTGTCGAGGTCAAGAGATTCATTGGAGGTCAACAATGTTTCATCTGGACCAATAGGGTGACTCTACGCTCAGCTCTGCTGCAGCATCACTTCCTGGTTCAGGCTGAGAAGACGGCTGGAGGTTCAATCTGACTAGAGCAGCTTTAAGGTTTCTTCTTATTTCCTCAGCAAATCAGAACTATAATCAATACCCACGCCTGATCAGCTTCATCAATATGTTTGAGATATGAGATCTTGGTGCAGAACTCTACACAGGTTACAACAGAAACACATTATGGATTGATTATAAAATTACAAAAAAGATAGCTGTAGCTATACGGTAATCAATAAGATATAATGAGATACGAGATCCTGGTATTGACCTTTACAGCAGCAATGCATTGTGGGTAAAGTGTGATCCCAGCATCAGAGTCCAGGTCCGCTGTCTATAACTGGTCCTGATGCTGCCAGTCGGCTTCAGCATCGTTAAGCACTAACAAGCTGACGAGCTGTGTTGCCATGACGATGCGGCGTCCATGAGTCGTGCTCTGCTGGCGTCCATCTTTGATTTTTTGTTTGTTTACAAGTCCTTCTGTTCTCCTTCCTTCCTTTCTTAGGTTGTTAATCCATTCTTTGTTTTAGTCTCTCTACTGCTCTCTCTCTTTAACCACTCTTCTCTCCAGTTCATATCTACTCATCCCTCCATCCCTCCCTCTATCTGTCCATCCTCCTCTATCTGTCCATCCTCCTCTATCTGTCCATCCTCCTCTATCTGTCCATCCTCCTCTATCTGTCCATCCTCCTCTATCTGTCCATCCCTCCCTGCTCTCTCTCTCTCTATAGGTCAGACTCTCTCGCTCTCTTTCCAATATGAAGTCTGTCAGTCAAAATGACCTCCACAATGACCTTTACCTCCCTCCCTCTTTACCTCCCCCCTTTCTTTCTTGACTCCCCAGCCAATTTCTCTCTCTCTTTTTCTTTCTCTGTCTCTCTCTGTCTCCCAATTGGTCCAAAATCATGTCAATCAACCATTGCTATGATGAAATCCCACCTCATCTCTCTCCCTCTCTTTTGATCTTTCTGTTTCGCTGGCGCTTTCTCTCTTGAGTGGTCCAAAGTCCTGTCAATCAGACCATCTCTACGATGGCATCCCATCTCTCTCTCGGTGAGCAAATTGATTGATTATTGATATTGCTAAATTATTGATATCCATTACAGATGAACCAGCTCATTCATCTCACTCCATCTATCTCTCCATCTCTCTCTCTTATCTCTCTCTCTCTCTCTTATCTCTCTCTCTCTCTCTCTCTCTCTCTCTCTCTCTCTCTCCCCCCTTCCCAAATTGGTCCAAAAGTCACTGTCAATCAATGCCGGCTTCCCAATCTCTCTGTCTCTTATCCCTGATTGGTCCAGACTGACATCCATCAGAATGATGTCACACAGGTCATCTCGTCGGCGAGCTCGTCCTCATCGCGGCCCGTCCTGATTGGCTCCTCATCACTGTAGAGTGCCGCCGGGTCGGTGTTGCCGAGGAAACCGTGACTTCCTGTGCCGAGCAAGTCGCTGGCAGCTGACTCCATCTCGTCCACCGTCATGTGACACGCGTCAGCAATTTCCCGCTTTGCAAACGCCACAAACTTTGGATCCCTGGCGTAAAGACCGAGACCTTCTGAGATCAGGACCTGGAGAGAGAGAGAGGAGAGATGGAGAGATGGAGAGATGGAGAGAGATGGAGAGAGAGAGGGAGAGATGGAGAGAGGGCGAGAGATAAGAGAGAGAGATGGAGAGAGATGGAGAGCGATAAGAGAGAGAGATGGAGAGATAGATGGAGTGAGATGAATGAGCTGGTTCATCTGTAATGGGTATCAATAATTTATCAATATCAATAATCAATCAATTTGCTCACCGCCTCCACCAGACTGTCAGCAGAACCTCGTTTCTCGCTGAACTGAGAACTGAGCTGAGAAGGAACTCTTAATGTGGTGTAGGCTCTGTATGGAGCAGGACCTGGAAGATGAATGTCATATAATATAATATAATATAATATAATATAATATATAATATGATATAATATAACACAATATAATATAATATAATATAATATAATATAATATAATATGATATAATATGATATGATATGATATGATATAATATAATATGATATAATATAATAAATGATATAATATAATATGCTATGATATAATCTAATCTAATATGATATGATATGATATGATATAATATAATATAATATAATATAATATAATATAATATAATATATAATATAATACGATACGATACGATATAATATAATATAATACAATACAATATGATATGATATAATATTCATATATAGAGCAGGACCTGGAAATAACATTAGTATAATATTAATATTAATAGTCCTAATAATGACCTGGAAATATATAATAATATGTAATATAATAATAATATATAGACTTTATTTAACTCTTATCGTGGTGTACTCTGTACGGAGCAGGATCTGGAATTAATATTAATATATTAATATTATATTAACATATAGACTTGATTTAACTCTTAACGTGTATTTTTCATCCATCCAGTCATCGTCCTCCTACCTGACGTCCCTGTAGGGTCTCCGTACCAGGCTGGTCTGGGGGCTGCACCTGTCACACTGACACCTGGGGGGCAGACAGACAATTACAACGGCAAATATGTGCTAAAGACAGCTAACCTAGCGTAGCGTATCGTTATAGCAGTGTGGCTCTATTCTTCTATGTTATGATGCTAAAGACAGCTAACCTAGCGTAGCGTATCGTTATAGCAGCGTGGCTCTATTCTTCTATGTTATGATGCTAAAGATAGCTAACTTAGCGTAGCATATCGTTATAGCAGCGTGGCTCTATTCTTCTATGTTATGATGCTAAAGACAGCTAACCTAGCATAGCGTAGTGATAGGAACAAGGAGCTTGGCGCTGTGGGACTGGACAGAGGTTAATGTAATTTAACTGTTTTTAATTTAACCATTACAAATGGTGTTTCTAAAACAGGGGGTCTGAACGCTCACAGAACCGCAAACCAAGTGTATTTACTCCAAAACGATGCTCGATTTCCAAATGCAAGATGCAGCAACATTTGAATGCTGCACCATCTACTGTCTATTCAGTAAGTAGCAGATTGTTGGTATTGTTGCAGGTTGCAGGTCAGGAAATGTACCAAATTGACTGAGAAAAACTGTAATACGATAGCATTAGTACGATAGAACAACGATAGCATTAGTACGATAGCACAACGATAGCATTAGTACGATAGCACAACGATAGCATTAGTACAATAGCATTAGTACGATAGAACAACGATAACATTAATACGATAGCACAACGATAGCATTAGTACTATAGCATTAGTATGATAGCACAATGATAACATTAATACGATAGCACAACGATAGCATTACTACGATAGCATTAGTACGATAGCACAACGATAGCATTAGTACGATAGCACAACGATAGTATTAGTATGATAGCATTAGTACGATAGCATTAGTACGATAGCACAACGACAGCACAATAGCATTAGTACGATAGCACGATAGTATTAGTACGATAGCACAACGATAGTATTTGTACGATAGCATTAGTACGATAGCACAACGACAGCATTAGTACAATAGCACAACGATAGCATTAGTACGATAGCACAACGATAGTATTAGTACGATAGTACAACGACAGTATTAGTACGATAGCACAACCATAGCATTAGTACGATAGCACAACGACAGTATTAGTACGAGAGCACAACGATAGCATTAGTACGATAGCACAACGATAACAATACGGTAGCACAACGATAGCATTAGTACGATAGCATTAGTACGATTGAACAATGATAGCATTAGTACGATAGAACGATAGCATTAGAACGATAGCACAACGATAGCATTAGTACGATAGCACAACGATAACATTAGTACGATAGCACAACGATAACATTAATAGGATAGCACAACGATAGCATTAGTATGATAGCATTAGTACGATAGCATTAGTACAATAGTGTTAGTACGATTGCATTAGTACGATAGAACGATAGCATTAATACGATAGTGTTAGTACGATAGTATTAGTACGATCGCATTAGTACGATAGAACAACGATAGCATTAGTACGATAGTTTTAGTACGATAGTATTAGTACGATTGCATTAGTACGATAGAACAACGATAGTATTAGTACGATAGTATTAGTACTTAACTTGGTTCATTTAGGTTTCGTCATTTCAGGCGAGATTCCCCCAGAAACCTCAGGGCTAAAAAGGGTTAAGAAACAGCTGTAGAGTATCTCACCTCCTCCCCCTGTGCCTCCCTTCTTGCTCTCCCCTCCTGCTCCTCCTCCTCCCCAGGGCGGGCTGCCTTCCTCCTCCACCAGGATGAGAGGAGCATAGAGGAGGCGACCACGGCGAGGGCAGGGGTTCGCCCAGGAGGCTGAGGAGCCGGTGGAGGAGTGAATGGAGGAGCGACGAGACTCATAACTACCATAGGTCTACAGGAGGAGAGGAGAGGAACGAGGAGGAGGAGGTAGAGAAGGGAGAGAGGAAGCAGGAGGAGAAATAGGGGTGAGAGAGTAGACAAAATAAAGAAATGTGGTTTATATGAATTAATTCTATATTTAAAGGTTAAGTGTGTGTGTGTGTGTGTGTGCGTGTGTGCGTACCTGTGTCCTGGCTCGACATGGCGGTGAGTTCTGGTGGTAGGTCCCGGGTATCGGCAGGTCGTCGCTGCTGCCCTGCCTCCTCAGACAGTGGATGTTAAATGACGGCTTCCGACCTGACAGAGGACAACGGATTTAAATGACATGAAACTTTATTGATCCTCGCAGGGAAAATAGTGATAGGATACTGCAAAGAAAACAGAATATAAATAAGAATAGAGCAGATAATTACCACAGTAGAATGTATGAAGTAGAAATATATGAAGAGACAAAACATTTCATATTCAAAACATTTCATATTCAAAACATTTCATATTCAAAACATTTCATATTCAAAACATTTCATATATGGAAATATAAAACAGACAAGACAAGATATTCAGTAGGAAATCCAAAGGTATATTCAATACACAACAAATGAGACAATATGAGATTATGAAGGAAACGAAATGTCTTCATGAAAAGAGACAATCTAAATAATAACAGTAATAATAATAATAGTAACAATGATAATGATAATAATATTAGTAATAATAATAATGATAACAATGATAATGATAATGTTAACAATAATAATAACAATGATAATGATAATAGTAATAATAATAATAGTAATAATGACAATAATATTGTAATAATAATAATAATAATGATAATGATAATATGAGTAATAATAATAAAACAATGATAATGATAATAATATTAGTAATAATAATAGTAACAATGATAATGATAATAATAATAGGAATAATAATAATAGTAACAATGATAATGATAATATTAGTAATAATAATAATAATGATAACAATGATAATGATAATGTTAACAATAATAATAACAATGATAATGATAATAGTAATAATGATAATGATAATAGTAATAATAATAATAACAATGATAATGATGATAATAATATTAGTAATAATAATAATAGTAATAATGATAATATTAGTAATAATAATAGTAACAATGATAATGATAATAATAATAACAACAACAACAATGATAATAATAATAATAATAATAATAATAATAATAAGATTTCTATCTAATCTAGTCTGATCTACTTTGATCTAATCTTAATAAGTATGTGAGTTTTCAGTATAAATCCAGGTTGTGGGATTTCCTGGTCACCTGTGGGCGTGGCAGGAAGTAGGCGTCGCCGTGCGGTCCTCCTGCCGTCGTTGTAGCCATTGCCATAGTTATTGTTGTTATAGGGGGCGTGGCCATCATAGTGGTCTCTATACGTGGGTGGCTCGTCAGGGTAATGTCTGAGAGAGTGCACACACACACACACACACACACACACACACTGTCATGGATGCACTGATCAGGTTTTTTGGGGATGATTCTGATTACTGAACGATTTGATCAGCTGATCAGTCATCAATCGCTAATTGACAAGCTGCATTTTAAGCATGTTGAAATAAATCTGTTTTAAGTTGACCATTATTGATCATTTACGAGAGACGGTGGCTCATTGATTGCATCCATAATGTCTGTCTGTCTGTCTGTCCATCCTACCTGTCTCTAGAGGTGATGCTGTCATTGTCCTCCTCTCTGCTGTAGTAGCCCTGCTCTCCTCCATACGCCTCCATCTCTCCATCCATCCCTCCATTCCTCCAGTACCTCTCCCTTGAATCCCTCCTGCAGGAGAGGAAAGAGGAGAGGAGAGAGGAGAGGAGAGGAGAGGAGAGGAGAGGAGAGAGGATAGGAGAGGAGAGGAGGAGAGGAGAGAGGATAGGAGAGGAGGAGAGGAGAGGAGAGGAGAGAGGAGAGACATTATAAAAAAAACATTTTAGTAAAATTCTATCCTGCATTAGTAGTGTGTGTAGTATACTGTATAGTGGTAGCCACTATACAGTGGATGTAGCCCCGGCCCCTCTGGCAGCCATGTTGGAGGTCCTCAGCTCTGATCAGCTGGTTGTGTTTCTGTCTCAACAGAATTGAATCTTCATGGTTCATTTCTGTTTCTACTGAACTGATCATTTCATCACTGATCCATCTAATTGATTTAGTGTTTAGATCAGGGGTGTCCAAACTATGGCCCGCGGGCCAACTGCGACCTGTGGTCCATTTTTAATTGGCCCGCAGCAAATTCTAAAAATATAATGGAATATGGCCCACACATGAAACTTGCACTTGACTGTATTGTACTTCTTAGTTTTACCACTAGGTGGAGGTACCTTCGCCACGAAACCAAATGAATCAAAGAAACATTTTGCAAAGGATGACCAAAAATGACAGAACCAAAGAAACGCAAGATAGCAAGCGAGTGCAGAAAATTTCAGACACGGTGGGAAAATAAATATTTCTTCATAGAAGTCAAGGGGAAGTGTGTCTGTTTGATTTGCACTGAAACTGTTGCAGTGATGAAAGAGTATAATGTACGACGACACTATGAAACCAAACACCAGACCTACACGTCCTACACTGGCGCTGAGCGAGAAGAGAAAGTTAAGCAAATGGCAGCTAGCCTGCTAGCTCAACAACAGTATTTTTTCCGTGCTAACAAAATACAAGAAAATGCTACAATAGCCAGCTACGAGGTAGCTCAACTCATAGCGCGACACGGGAAACCTTTCTCAGATGGTGACTTCATAAAACAGTGCCTCACTAAAGTCGCAGAAATAATGTGCCCAGAAAAGATGCAAGAATTCAACAACGTGAGCATGTCCAGAAACACAGTTGTGCGCCGAATCGAAGACTTGTCAGCTAACTTAAAACATCAAGTGTCACATAAAGCTTGTGCTTTTGATTTCTACTCGATTGCATGTGATGAGAGCACAGACGCCACAGACGCCACAGACGCCACTGATGCCGCGCAGCTGTTTTTTGCGGGGAGTTGATGATGAACTTTTGCATTACGGAGGAGCTGCTTGATCTTAGGAGTCTAAAGGGCACAACAACGGGTAAGGACATTTTTGAAGCTGTGTCAGATGCAATTGACAAGATGGAACTTAAATGGGACAAGCTGTGTGGAGTTACAACGGATGGGGCTCCAGCTATGACAGGCGAGTGCAAAGGAATGGCCTCAATGGTGTGCGCCAAGGTGCGAGAGAGTGGAGGTGAGGCTGTTAAAATGCACTGCATCATCCACCAAGAAGCCCTCTGTGCAAAGACAGTCCAGCTTGACGATGTGATGAACACAGTTGTGAAAACTGTCAACATAATTTGAGCACGAGGGCTCTACCACAGACAATTTCAAGCTTTCCTATCTGATGTCGAAGCTGAATACGGGGATGTACTCATGTACTGAATGATGTAATCATTCTGATGTGCGCTGGCTTAGTCGCGGCTCTGTGCTGAAGCGGTTTTATTCCCTGAGATCAGAAATTGACAGATTGAGTTTTTGAAAGAGAAGGACCGACCTCTTCATGAACTGAGTGACCCTCTGTGGTTGGCAGATCTGGCATTTCTAGTTGATCTTACTGATCATCTTAACACACTGAACAAGAGCCTGCAAGGCAAAGACCAGCTTGTACCACAGCTTTATGCACACATGAAAGCATTCTGTGCGAAGCTTCGTCTCTTTGAGACACAACTACGCAACTTCAATGTTGCGCACTTCCCCACGTTGTCCGAAATCAAATGGGCTTTTCCAAAGGCCAACCTTTCTGCTAAAAAAGGGAAATATGTGTCTGTGATCACATCTCTTATGACAGAATTCGGTCAGCGCTTCCAAGACTTTTCTGGATAATGATTCTCTGAAAAATCAACTTCAGCTTCTCTCCCTACCCGATTTCTACCGGAGCTTGGAAAAGGCCAAGTTTCCTCTGATGCGACGCCACGCAAAAAGAATGATGAGTCTGTTCGGCTCAACATACATATGTGAGCAAACATTTTCTCTGTTAACTCTGAACAAAAGCAGATTGAGAACCAAAATGACCGACAGCCATCTCTGTGATGTCCTTCGCATCTCAACCACCAAACTTACTCCTGACCTGCCAGCCATCCTTCAGTCCAAAGCGCAGCATCACTGAGTGCAACGCTGTTCCCATTATGTGAGTTAAAAATATATTACACAGTATTCATGTGTTGAAAAGCCCAAGTACTTAATAAATTCAGTCAATTAAAGTTGATAACATTTTCTAACAAACGTTAGTTGATGTGTTAACAACCCCAATAACTTATTTGCATAACTAACTTAAATATACCCACCCCCTTGTTCTTTATACAGGACTGTGAAGGGATCACCATCCTGACTAAGAGGCAATCTGAGGCAGCTGTTTTGAGAATGAACTGTTAACCCTTTTTGTAACAAAATGAATGAAAACCCATTAATGGAAAGTTGTGATGTAGGCTGTTTTTTTATTTAAGCATATTCAATTATCAAGCATAATTTACCTACATTTGATTGATTTTGTTAACTTTAATAGTGGCCCAGCCTTTCGTATATTTTTCTGTATGTGGCCCTCAGTGAAAAGTTTGGACACCCCTGGTTTAGATCATGTAGCTTGTTAGCTAGCTAACTATAGTATCTGGTCAGCTAACCATCACTGTCTAGTTGTTAACACATCTGGTTAGCACACTAGCTAATATAGCTAGTAGAAGCCAGCATTAGCTAGTGGATCAGCCTGGGTTAGATAGTGAACCATCAACATTATTAACTAACAGACTTCTGATGGATCAGATGGTTGGTAGGGGATCACACAAGAGTAATGAAGTACTGATGATAATATAATAAGTAAATACAGCAACTGGACATTCTCTCTGAACATGATACAGATTAGAGATTATAAATTATGATACTGTAATAATATTGTATTGTATGTTTTAGACCGCCTACCTTCCATACTTGTAGTGTGCTGGTCTCTTGTGGGCGTGGTCTTCCAGGCCGTTCTTGACTGAGGGTTGGCGGTGATGCTGATTGGATGACCTCATCTCATCTCCACGGCAGCGGTAGTCGTCGTGGTCGTTCCCGTTGGGCGTCTTGGAGAGCGAGCCGACCCGGTGGATCAGCCCGCCATTGGACACAACCTCCCCCACCACGCCACCCGGACCTGGAGCCAGACAGTGGGCAGGGTTGAGGGTTTGATTCCCATATTAAACATGTACAGACTCCTATCAACACTAGAAGGAGCTTTGGGCCACCTGGTGGACGTCACCGCTCAATGAAGACGTTAATAGAGTTACTAGTTACTCTGACTAGTACTTACCAGTAGGACTGGTTACCATGGAGCCACGACGGTCCTTCTCTGGTCCATAACCGTTCTCACTCTGGAGACAGACAGACAGACAGGCAGACAGACAGACAGGGAGACAGAAAGACAGACCGGCAGACAGACAGGCAGGCAGGCAGGCAGACAGACAGACCGGCAGACAGACAGGCAGGCAGACAGCAGACAGACAGAGAGACAGACAGACAGACAGACAGAGAGAGAGACAGACAGACAGACAGACAGACAGACAGACAGACAGGCAGGCAGACAGATAGGCAGACAGAGAGACAGACAGACAGACAGACAGACAGACAGAGAGAGACAGACAGACAGAGAGAGACAGACAGGCAGGCAGACAGACAGACAGACAGACAGGCAGACAGACAGAGAGAGAGACAGACAGACAGACAGACAGGCAGACAGACAGGCAGGCAGGCAGGCAGACAGACAGACAGAGAGAGAGAGAGACAGACAGACAGACAGACAGACAGAGAGAGAGAGAGACGTGTAGTTTATGTACATCAGAGTTAAATGATGTTTTGACAGTTAATGGATGAAAGTTCTGATATATTGATCTGATGAATTTATTGATATATTTAGGTCCAAATGTTCTGTGGATCATTATTGGACCAAGTTTACCAACCGGACCAGGTGACCGACCGGACCGACCAACCGGACAGACTAACCGGACCAGGTGACCAACCGGACCGACCGTCCGGACCGACCAACCGGACCAGGTGACCGACCGGACCGACCAACCGGACAGACTAACTGGACCAGGTGACCGACCGGACCAACTAACCAGACCAGGTGACCGACCGGACCGACCAACCGGACCAGGTGACCGACCGGACCGACCGACCGGACCAGGTGACCAACCGGACCGACCGTCCGGACCGACCAACCGGACCAGGTGACCGACCGGACCGACCAACCGGACAGACTAACTGGACCAGGTGACCGACCGGACCAACTAACCGGACCAGGTGACCGACCGGACCGACCGACCGGACCAGGTGACCGACCGGACCAGGTGACCGACCGGACCGACCAACCGGACAGACTAACTGGACCAGGTGACCGACCGGACCGACGGACCGGACAGACTAACCGGACCAAGTGACGGACCGGACCGACTAACTGGACCAGGTGACCGACCGGACCGACTAACCGGACAGACTAAACTGGACCAGGTAACCGACCGGACAACTAACCGGACCAGGTGACCGACCGGACCGACTAACTGGACCAGGTGACCGACCGGACCGACCAACCGGACAGACTAACCGGACCAGGTGACCGACCGGACCGACTAACTGGACCAGGTGACCGACCGGACCGACCAACCGGACAGACTAACCGGACCAGGTGACCGACCGGACCGACTAACTGGACCAGGTGACCGACCGGACCGACTAACCGGACCAGGTGGACCGACCGGAGCCGACTAACCGGACAGACTAACTGGACCAGGTGACCGACTGGACCGACTAACCGGACCAGGTAACCGACCGGACCAGACTAACTGGACCAGGTGACCGACCGGACCGACTAACCGGACAGACTAACTGGACCAGGTGACCGACCGGAGACCGACCAACCGGACCAGGTGACCGACCGACCGGGACCAGGTGACCGACCGGGACCAGGTGACCGACCGGACCGACCAACCGGACAGACTAACTGGACCAGGTGACCGACCGGACCGACTAACCGGACAGACTAACTGGACCAGGTGACCGACCGGACCGACTAACCGGACCAGGTGACCGACCGGACCGACCGACCGGACAGACTAACCGGACCAGGTGACCAACCGGACCGACTAACCGGACAGACTAACCGGACCAGGTGACCGACCGGGACGGACCAACCGGACCGACCAACCGGACCGACTA
>JAXDDW010000118.1:1000000-1002500 GCA_034670385.1 Hoplostethus mediterraneus | reverse complement strand
GGGGGGGTGAAGGGGGTGTTTAAAAACAAAAAAACAACACACCCGAAAACCAAACACTACACAAAAAAAACAATTTTGGGAAAAAAAAACTTCCCCGGAGAAAAAAAAAACAAAAACAAAAAAAAAAGGGAAAAAAAAAAAAAGGGGAGAAAAAAATAAAAAAAAAAAAAGGGGAGAAAACCAAAAAAAAAAAAAAGGGTGGGGGAGGGGGGAGGGAAGGGACCCCCCCCGGAAAAAGGGGAAGGGGAAGGAAGGGGGGTTTAGAAAGGGATTTGGGAAGGAGGGAGAGGGGGAGGAGAGGGGGAAGGGGGGAGAGGGAAGGGGGGAGGGGGGGGGAGGGGGAGGGAAAGGACGGAGAGGGGGAGGGGAAAGGGGGAGGAGAGGGGGGGAGGGGAGAAAAAGGGGAGACGAGGAGAGGGGGAGAGGGGGGGGAGAGGGGGGAGGGGGGGGAGAGGAGAAGAGGAGGAGAGGGGGGGAGGGAGGGGGGGAGAGGGGAGAGGGGGGAGAGGAGAGGGGGAAGAGGGGGAGAGGGAGAGGAGGGGGGGGGAGAGGAGGAGAGGGAGAGGAGAGGAGGGGGGGGAGGGAGGAGAGGAGGGAGGGGGAGAGGATTTTTAGGGAAACGGGGAGGGGTTTTAGGGGAAGGGGGGAAAAAGAGAGAAGGGAGAAAGGGGGGGAAAAAGGGGGAGGGGAAGAGGAGGAAAGTGGGAGGGGGAGATTTTGGAATGGGGAAAAAAAAGGGGGGGGTGGTAAAAAAGGGGTGGGGAAGGGGGGAAAGGGGGAAAAACCCCAAAAGGAGGGGGGAGAAGGGGGAAAGGGGAAAAGAAAAAAAGGGGGAAAAAACCAGGGGGGGAGAGGGAAGGTTTTAGGAGGGCAGGAAGGGGGGGAAGGGTGCGAAAGAGGAAAGGGGGAAGGAAGGGGGGTTTTCAAAAGGGGGGGGAGGCCCCCAATTGGGAGGGGGGGAGGGAGGAGGAGAGGAAAAGAGGAGGAGAGGAGGGGGGAGGAAGGAGGGGGGAAGGAGGGGGAGGGGGAGAGGAGGGGGAGGAGGGAGGAGAGCGGAGGGGAGAGGAGGGGGGGGGAAGAGGAGGAGGAGGGAGAGGAGGGGGAGGGGGAGGAAGAGGGGGGGGGTAGGGAGGAGGAGGGGGTTGGGGGGGGAGAGGAGGGGAAGGGAGGAGGAGGGGAGAGAGGAGAGGGGGAGGAGGGAAGGAGAGGGGAGGAAGAGGGGAGGGGAGGGGAGGGGGGGGGAGGAGAGGAGGGGAGGGGGAGGGGGGAAGGGAGGGGAGAGGGGGAAAGAGGAGAGGGGGGGGAAAAAGAGGAGGAGGGAGGGAGGGGGAGGGGGAGGAGAGGAGGGGAGAGGGGAAGGAAGGAGAGAGGGGAGGAGAGGAGGGGGGGAGGGGGGAGGGGGGGAGGGAGGGGGTGAGGGAGGAGGGGGAGGAGGACGAGGAGGAGGGGAGGGGAGGGGAGGGGAGGGAGGAGAGGAGGAGGAGGGGAGGGGGGGGAAAGGGGGAGAGGAAGAGGGGGGAGGGGGAAGAGGAGAGGGGGGGAAAGGGGGGGGAGGGGAAGGGGGGGAGAGGAAGAGAGGAGGGAGGGGAGGGGAGAGGGGGGGAAAAGGGGGGAGAGAGGAGGGAGAGGAAAAGGAGGAGAGAGGAGGGGAGGGGAGGGGAGGAGAGAGGAGGAGAGGGGGAAGAGGAGGGGAGCGAAAAGGGAGGAGGGAGGGGAGGGGAGGGGAGGAGGGGGGGAGAGGAGGGGGGGGGGGAAGGGGAGGGGAGAGGGGGGAAAAGGGGGAGGGGGAAAGGAGAGGAGAAGAGGAGAGGGGAAAGAGGAGGGGAGGGGAGGAGAGAGGAGGGGGAGGGGGGGGGGGAGGAGGGGAGGGGAGGGGAAAAGAGGGGGGGAGAGGAGGGGGAGGAGGAGAGGAGAAAGGGGGAAAGAGGGGAAAGGGGAGAGGAGGGTAAAGGGGGAGAGGGGAGGGGGAGGGGGGGGAAAGGGAAAAAAAGGAAAGGAGAGGGAGAGGAGAGGAGGGGAGAGGAGAGGGAGGGGGAGAGGGGGAGAGGGAGAGGAGGGGGGGGGGAGAGGAAGGAGGGAGGGGAGGGGAGGAGAAAAAGGGGGGGGAGGGGGGGGGAAAGGGGGGGAGGAGGAGGAGGGGAGGAGGGGGGAGAGGGAGGGGAGAGGAGGGGAGGGGAGAGGAGGGAGGAGAGAGGAGAGGAGGGGAAAAGGAAAGGAGGAGGAGGGAGGGGGGGAGGGGGAGGAGGGGGGAGGGGGGAAGGGAAAGAGGGGGGAGGGGAAAGAGGAGGGGAGGGGAGGAGAGGAGGGGGGGGAAGAGGAAAAGAGGGGGAGGAGGGGAGGGGGAGTGGAGGTGAGGGGGAGAGGGAGAGGGGGGGAGAGGGGAGGGGGGGGGGAGGGGGGAGAGGGAGGAGGGGAAAGGGGGAGGAGGAGGGGAAAGGAGAGGAAGGAAGAGGAGGGGGGGGGGGGGGGGAGGAGGAGAGGAGGGGGGGAGGAGGATGGG
>JAXDDW010000118.1:980000-990000 GCA_034670385.1 Hoplostethus mediterraneus | reverse complement strand
CTGTTCAGGAGTGTGTTTGGCCTCGTCGGTACAACGGTAGAATTTACCCTGAAGGGAGAGGAGGAAGTAGTAGTAGTAGTAAGTGAAGTAAGTACATTAAGTACTTAAGAAAGTAAGTAAAGTAAGCACATTAAATGAAGCAAGAAAGTAAAGTACTAAGTAAATAGTAGTTAATAGTATTTATTTACACTGTAGTTACATTGTTGACATTTCTACCACTGAGAAACATTGTATTGTCTGTCTGTCTGCCTGTCTGTCTCTCTGTCTGTCTGTCTGTCTGCCTGTCTCTCCTACCTTAAACAGTTGGACTCCTATACAGGCGAACATGAACTGCAGCAGCGTCGTGACGATCATGATGTTCCCGATCGTCCTGATGGCCACGAACACACACTGGACCACATGCTGCAAAACACACACACACACACACACACACACACATCTCAACAACCATCATAGTGACCGACTGGTAACTAGCTGCCAACACTGGTTAACTGACCCAGTCACTAACTAGCCACCGGACTGGTTCAGGATCAGGTCCTGGTTCTGGTCCCTACTAGTCAGACTGGACCGAAGCTTCATCACCTCAGGCAGGAAGCGCTGTGGAGCCTTGCTAGCTTGGGACGTGTGTGTGTGTCTTGTACTAACTCAGACAACACACACACACACACACACACACACACACACACACACACACACACACACACCTTGAGTCCTTTAGCTCTGTTGATCGCCCTCAAAGGCCTGAGCACCCTGAGGACCCTGAGGATCTTCACTACAGAGATAGCACTGGAACTAGAGAGAGAGACAGACAGACAGACAGACAGACAGAGAGAGAGACAGAGACAAACAGACAGACAGACAGACAGAGACAGACAGACAGACAGACAAAGACACAGACAGAGAGACAGACAGAGAGTCAGACAGGCAGGTTCAGTGTTGTATTTTAACAGACCAGGTAGAGTGTAATTGCCCTGCTCCTCCAGTAGAGGTCAGTATGGACACACAACAGATCAACTATTAATCATTATGACCAGAAACCTAAAATCACTTTAATATTCTAGTGTGTGTGTGTGTGTGTGTGTGTGTGTGTGTGTGTGTGTGTGTGTGTGTGTTACTGACTGCAGGAAGAAGGAGACCAGTGAGACGCTGACGACCAGCAGATCCAGTAAGTTAAACCAGTTTCTACAGAACGAACCCTGATGGAGGAACGCTCCATGAACCGTCATCTAGAGAGGGAGACAGGGAGGGAGAGGGAGAGAGGGAGAGACAGAAAGGGAGAGAGACAGGGAGGAAGAGACGGACAGAGAGACAGGGAGGGAGAGGGAGAGGGAGAGAGAGACAGGGAGGGAGAGACCGGGGGGGGGTGAGAGAGACAGGGAGAGAGAGAGAGACTATTGTTTGAGGGGATTAATGCTTTGCTAGACAGTACAAACCCAGCTACCCCTGACCCCTGACCCCTGACCTCCACAGGATCACAAACACTGATTCTACAACCAGGACTCCCTTCTTTATGCCCTCTGTCCCGGGGGCGGAGCCAATGTCTCACATCACACTGAGTGGCGTGTGATGGGTTAACCAGACAGTTAATCAGGTTATTTATCATTTTAACTTACTGATGCTTGTGTATCACCACAAATGAACAATTACTTTACTAAAAAATACATTAAGGTTTGGATTTCTATACTTTACTACTGTCGTATTATGATCAACTCACATGAACTGCATTCAGAAATCTGTCGTTTTTTGTCGACTGGTAGAAATTAAGACCTTTTATGCATCATTATGAAACAACTTTTCATTTGAATCTCAATATTGGTTCCTACTGCTCTGTAGCGCCCCCTGTGGTGTGTTTTGGTGGTAGAAGACTGTTATCTAGATATAATTGTTCATATCATATCAGTTATGATATGAACATAGAGATATATCAGAATGAAGTCATGCAGCATCAAGCTGCTGGAGCACCGGCAGCTCCACTAGACCACGCCCCTTTGAGGGCGATATGGCGTGATAACAGGAAGTCCCTTCTACAAACGATCACCTGCTGTTTCCACTGTCAGCCCAATGGAAGAGTCTCATTCTTTACCTTTAACAGAATCTCCACAGTGAAGATGGAGGTGAAGGCGTAGTCGGCATAACCCAGAATCTACAGACAGAACAAACAACTAACATGTTAATAACATACAGCTAACATGTTGATAACACAGCTAACAAGTTAATAACATACAGTAAACATGTTAATAACATACAGCTAACAAGTTAATAACATACAGCTAACAAGTTAGTAACATACAGCTAACATGTTAATAACATACAGCTAACAAGTTAGTAACATACAGCTAACATGTTAATAACATACAGCAAACATGTTAATAACATACAGCTAACATGTTAATAACATACAGCTAACAAGTTAGTAACATACAGCTAACATGTTAATAACATACAGCTAACAAGTTAGTAACGTACAGCTAACATGTTAATAACGTACAGCTAACATGTTAATAACAGCTAACATGTTAATAACGTACAGCTAACATGTTAATAACATACAGCTAACATGTTAATAACATACAGCTAACATGTTAATAACGTACAGCTAACATGTTAATAACGTACAGCTAACATGTTAATAACAGCTAACATGTTAATAACATACAGCTAACATGTTAATAACATACAGCTAACATGTTAATAACATACAGCTAACATGTTAATAACGTACAGCTAACATGTTAATAACGTACAGCTAACATGTTAATAACGTACAGCTAACATGTTAATAACGTACAGCTAACATGTTAATAACGTACAGCTAACATGTTAATAAAATACAGCTAACATTCTGAAGATCAAAAAATAATACCTGTTATGTATTATGAAATATATTCTGATAAATATATATATACACACATATAAAAATAAATATATAAATGTGTGTGTGTGTGTGTGCTGATTGTATGTTGTCATTTCTTTCCTCAGCTGTTGCTAATTGTACGTCTAGCATGAAGACAGCTGCTGCCCGCGCTGCACGTGTGTGTGTGTGTGTGTGTGTGTGTGTGTGTGTGTGTGTGTGTGTGTGATTTTCTCACTGATGATGTTTCTGTTCTTAACCAGGTCAGGTTAGTCAGTAACCTGGTTTAGGTTAACCCATTCAACCATCATAACCAGGTCAGAATAACCCGGCAATCTGAATGCAGTATCAGCAGTAAGCTACTGTTACTCAGTCAAAGAGGGAGGTTAACTGGTTTATTCATGGTAACAGATTAACCAGTATGACTAGTAACCAGATTAGTGGTCTGGTATCAGATTAACCTGATTAAGACCTTAACAACTATGACCAGTAACCAGGTTAGTGGTCTGGTAACAGATTAACCTGGTTAAGACCGTAACCAGTACATCACGCTACATTGTGTCTGGAGTATTTGTCAGGTTGTGGGTGGGACTTCCTGTGTTGGGAGGGATCGTACTTACGTTGTTCCTGAAGGAGTGAGCTCTGATTGGATCCTCAGCAGCCAATGAGCAGCTGCTGAGGATGATGAAGACGAGGATGAGGTTTGTGAAGATGTGGTGGTGGATCAGAGTATGGCAGCCAACACGGATACTGGAGAGAGAGACAGAGAGATAGACAGATAGGGAGCAGACAGACAGGCAGACAGAGAGACAGACAGGGAAAATAAAGTCCAAATGGTGTTTTGGACTCAGATGAAGTGAAACCAGAACTGAACTTGTTAACTTATTAACTTGTTAATTGATTCACTCGTTAACTCGTTACCTCATTCCACAAAACCATCACATCAGATCAGCACAAACTTATAATAGCTAATACTACTAATACTACTAATACTACTAATACTACTAATAATACTTGCCGTTGCTGTGATGCCCCATCAGATCTGGATGTCCCACCAAAATGAACTTTCATATATTGTGTATACTCTGCTTGCCCAAACTCGCATCTATTGCAGCCCAACCGTCCTGGTAGGGGGATCCCTCTCTGAGTAGCCCCTCCCTCTCTGAGTAGCCCCTCCCTCTCAGAGTAGCCCCTCCCTCTCTGAGTAGCCCCTCCCTCTCTGAGTAGCCCCTCCCTCTCCCTCTCTGAGTAGCCCCTCCCTCTCTGAGTAGCCCCCTCCCTCTCTGAGTAGCCCCTCCCTCTCTGAGTAGCCCCTCTCAAGGTTTCTCCCAATTTTCCAATAAGGTTTTGTGGGAGTTTTTCCTTGTCCTCTGTGAGGGTCTAAGGCTGGGGGATGTCGTGTACTAATCATTTATTATTTTCACATGTTGGTGCTGTGAAGCCTTAGAGACTGTAACGTGATTAAGGGCTCTACAAATAAATGTGATTTGATTTGATTTGATTAATAATACTAATACTTTGAACTAATATTCATCATTCAATTTGATAATTCAAAAGGATTCCCAGAATTCAACGTTTCCTCCAGAAGTTCAACATCCTGTTGGACCAGATCAACTCTTTCTAGAACCTGATACCAAGGAGCATTTCAATACTACTGTTAAACTAAGTTAGACTGGGTTAGACTGGGTTAGACTAGGTAGGTTAGACTGGGTTAAACTAGGTAAATTAGACTGGGTTAGACTAGGTTAGACTAGGTAGGTTAGACTGGGTTAGACTAGGTAGGTTAGACTAGGTTAGACTAGATTATACTAGGTTAGTCTTGGTTAGACTTGGTTAGATTAGGTTAGACTAGGTTATCCTTTCAACATGCTATTCTGTGTCTTGTTATTCTGGTTGATTATTGATTATTGATCGAGTGATGAATAGTTGAGTTGATTCACATGTTTGACTCACGGGTTCGTCTTGCTGAGGCAGAAGAACGCACTGCCTTCTGGGATTGGAAGAACCTTCTCCTTAGGAGGAGCAAGATCTGCTATGTTCAACTGGACGCCTCCTTCTGGGAGGAGGAGGAGGAGGAAGAAGGATGAGGAGGCAAGAGAGGAGGAGAAGAGGAGAGGAGGAGGGGAAGAAGGAGGAAGAGGAGAGAGAGGAGGAGGAGAAGAGGAGAGGAAGAAGGATGAGGAGGCCAGAGAGGAGGAGGAGAGGAGAGGAGGAGGAGGAAGAAGGAGAGGAGGAGGAAGGGGAGAGAGGATGAGGAAGGGAGGAAGGGGGAGAGGAGAGAGAGGAAGAGGAGGAGGAAGGGGAGAGACGATGAGGAAGAGGAGGAGGAAGGGAGGAAGTAGGCGAGGAAAGAGAGGATGAGGAAGAGGAGGAAGAAGAGGAAGCTGATTTTAGTTAACTCTCCACATCAACAATAAATACCAAAAAATGACATTCATCTTTTTATTTTTCTGTATTTTAGATCAAATTCCCACTAAAATATAAAATCTAAATAAATCTAATCTAAAATACTTCTTGTATCTGGAACATCCAACCATCCGGTCGCCCCTTTAATTGGGGAGTAATGTGTCATGGTTGTTCCTGTGAGTCACCATGAATTACTGTCTACTGTCTATCTGCTACAGACAGACAGACAGGCAGCCCTACTGGAAAACAACATCTAGCTGTTTACAGTAAAGTAAAGTAAAGTAAAGTAAAGTTCAGGAGCCTTCAAAAGGTTTTGAATTCCAAATATTTCCTGTTTGGAGTTACCAGGAGGAGGTTGACGTGAACGACTCTTCCCAGTTGGAAGCTTGTATTTACATGACTCCCATGTGACTTGAATGCATCATCAGCTGTGGGCTTTATGTGTAGGTGGAGAGGGCTACTGCACTGCATTCTGGTCTATCCTGGCTACTGCACTGCATTCTGGTCTATCCTGGCTACTGCACTGCATTCTGGTCCATCTTGGCTACTGCATTGCATTCTGGTCTATCTCCTGTCGGTCTCTCTCTCTCCTCTGATGGATTTCTCCTGTATGATTGTTGGTCGTCGGTCTAGAAAGAAGCCCTTGCTCTTGGATTCTGATTGGCTGACACCAAAACCTGATGGTGACCGTTGATGGTTTAGATCAGGGGTGTCAAACTGTGAGCCATGGAGGGCCGAGAGTATGCAGGTTTTCGTTCCAACCCAAGAATACAGCAGGTGATTTCACTGATTACCACACCTTCAACCAGAGAGGAGGGACTAACCAGTGAAATCACCTGCTGTATTCTTGGGTTGGAACGAAAACCTGCATACTCTCGGCCCTCCATGGCTCACAGTTTGACACCCCTGATTTAGATCATGAAACATTTTCTGGTATCAGACTGGAAACATCTCAATGTGACGTCACGTCGTCTACATCTTTTTTTTTTGGTTTTGAAGATTTGAAATGACAATAATCAACTAGAACACAGAACATTAATATCATGTTCCCTCTCACCTTCATCTCCCTCAGGGACCTCCTCTTCCTCATACTCTGTATCTTCATCAATCTCAACCTGGAGAGGAGGAGAGGAATGAATGAATGAATGAATGGATGAATGAATGAATGGAGGAATGAATGAATGAATGAATGGATGAATGAATGAATGGATGGATGGATGGATGAATGGATGGATGAATTGTGTGTCTGTATGATGTGTTATATTCACCTTCACTTCTCCATTCTCCTCCTCTGGTCCTTCCTCTCCTTTCTTCTCGCTGCTTTAAGACAGAAAACAGTTTAAAGGAAATGAACGATTCTTCTTTTCTACATTCCTTCCCTTCTTCCTTCCCTTCTTCCTTTTCATCAAAACATTTAGACTTCACAAACCGATAGCAGCGACGGACTACCGATGTCGCCTCAACGTTCATTTTGCCATTATATTTACACATCCTCCTCCTTCACATATTTCTTTCCTTACTTCTATCTCTCTTTCATCCCTCCATCACTCACTCTTTCTTCTTGTCATCTCCGTCTCCTCCAGCCAGGTTGTCCACAGCAATGGCCAAGAAGACGTTCAGCAGGATATCTGAGACGCGCTAAGGACACGCTACATGTGATGTCCAGGATTTAACAGGTGAAGAACATTGCAGGATGCAGATGAGGATCCTGACTGATGATGTCACTTCCTGCTTCATGTGGATCTACAGTGAGGATGGGAAATGTCCACCAGCAGCCAAATACTGGGAGAGTTAGTCTCCTCTCCAGGTGACCAACCATCGTCTGTCCTGAACATGATCACATGATCACCAGATCAACTTCCTCTCATGTCACTCAGGATCTTTTAGACCAGCAGTAAAAACATTATGACATATTTAAACAATAAGCAATATCAGGAATATGAACCAGAGAGTCCACATGTACAGGATGATGCTTTCATTTTCCTGGACGTCTACCAAACTCAAAACCCTCTTTTTTTTTCCCACTAAATTTAAAAAGCATTTATTCATTAAAGCATTATTGTCCACTTTGGCTTCATGACAAAAACAAAAATAACACATAAACATTAATGATACAACACACAACATATAATCAAGTCTGAATGACATTATGGCATATTAGCATTAGCATTCTGCTATCAGACTTAATGAACAGATAAACAAAATGATAAATATTAAGGGTTAGGGTTTCTACGGCAACCACCGATCGTTAACTGTTTGTATTACAATGCAGGTGTCATGGTCCCTGCCCTGCCCCCTGAGTTTCCTCGTGTTTTTACCTCCCCTGTTTGTCTCTGTCTGTCTCTTGTGGTTGTGTGTGTGTGTGTGTGTGTGTGTCCTGGGCGTGGCTTGCTCGCCCAGCCCTACCTCTCCTCCACACCTGGCTTCCATCAACTCATCAAACCCTGCTGTATAAAACCCCCGGCTTCCCATCCACTCATCGCCAGATTGTTCTGCTATCTCCCGTGGTAGAAACCCTCTCGGTCTTTTGAATTAACAAACTTGTACTCTTGTGAAATTTCATGTTTAACTGTTTGTCTTTGTCTCCAGTGTTCCCCGGTGTGCCTCCTTCCTCGTGTCTCCTCCCCAGCCTGCCTCCCTCTGGTCTCTCCCGTCCCTGCCTCGCCTACCTGCCTCCCCTCCAACCTGCCTCCTCCGCCCCGGCCTCACCACTACACCCCTCATCACCCTAACCTGCTCATCACCTGTTTCCCATTAAAATCCTCTTTTCCCCAACTCCTGTCTGCGTTTGGGTCCAGACACTAACTGACTCGCAACAGCAGGTCCCGACTCAATCAGAACAGACTGCAGATATTAGCCAGTTATTAGTGTAGTGTCTGTTGGGCCCACTAGTGTAGCATGCTAACTGTATGCTAGCGGTAACGTTAGCTGTTAAAGTGTAGTATTGATTTGATTTGATTACAGTATTTGCCAAGGTGCCCACAGCAGGCTAGCTTTGGCGCTAAGCTAGCGTTCACTTGATTGTTTCCAACAGATTTCCAGATTCTGGGTCGGTATTGACGGTTTATTGATCGCCGGTGTTTGGAGGATACAGTTACCGCAGATGAAGAGGATGACGAAGTACACACAGACGATCATCCCTGGAAACACCGGACCGCCGTACGCCATGATGCCGTCATACATCACCACGTTCCAGTCTTCACCTGTCAGGATCTACACACACATTAATACTACTTATATTAATCTATATTATTGATCATCCCTGTACATCATTATACCATCACATCCCAGCCACAGAAATAACAGGCAATAAATTACCAATCACTATTATCGATGATTCCTGGGAACACAGGTCGCGATGCCCTTGTACATCCCAATAAATTAGGATCAATGATTATTAATCAATTGTGTCTTTGATCATAACGTTTCAATGTCAGTCAATATATTATATTTCTGGCTGCCAACTCACGTATTGATGACATTTTATATGAGAATAAAATGTCAATGCGATGTATTTTGGCGTCCTCCCTGTTGCATCGCCCTCCGCTGACCCTAGCCAGCCGGGTGAGGCGGGGAGCGATCGGCAGAATCCCCCAAAACCACAACAGTCGAGCCAGACGCGACTATCCATGTACGGGTGGGGCAGCCACCATACGACTGAGTAGACTCTGTCTCTCGTAGGGAGATGTAGTGACAAAATGCAAGCCCTCACCGAGGCCCGACTACTGCGGCTGGACGGGCGGCCCACCGGCGCAGGGGCCCAACAAGGAATGTATTATAAAACATATAATAAATAATAAAAGAATAAAACTATGTGTATAGTGGAGCACCCACTACTTCCATGAAGACCCCCAAAACTCATATCCTGAATACTGAGCCGCTGCATCAAGGCTGATTCAGGATCAGAACCGGGCATCCTACTTTTATCCTTACTTGTATGACCCCAGCAGTCCACCTGATATGCAGCAGTAGCAGCAAACAGCTAGCATGCAGCAAACAGCTAGCATGCAGCAAACAGCTAGCATGCAGCAAACAGCTAGCAGCAAACAGCTAGCATGCAGCAAACAGCTAGCATGACATTCAGCACATTGATAGCATGAGCAAGTTGCGTACGCTATGCAAGACATTGCGACCTCCCCAAGACCAGCATGTCTCACTGAGAGACTGAATCCTATGTCTTACTGTATCCTAATGATGCTGCTGATACTTATTTAGTGAAACACGAAATCCCTTAGCTTAGGGATGCCCGTTGAGGGCCGGGACTGCAGTTCCCAGGGTCCATGGGGTGTGATTTCGTTTGGGAGGCCAGACGTCGAGGCGTCGCGGTCGACAGGAAGTCAACAGCGTGTTGGCGTACCTGGAAGCAGGTGAGCAGCGCCTGGGGGAAAGCATCGAAGGTGCTGCGTTTGGTTTGCGTCTCGTCGAAGTTGAACTTCCCTCCGAACAGCTGCATCCCGAGCAGAGCGAAGATGATGAGGAAGAGGAAGAGGAGGAGCAGCAGGGAGGCGATGGACTTCATGGAGTTGAGGAGAGACGCCACCAGGTTGGACAGAGCCGTCCAATGGCTGAGGAGAGAGAGACAAGACTATGTCATATTGAAGCTGTCTGTCTAGAGAAGGTTTCCAGTTCAACCACAGTCTCTACTGGTTCCACTGGGAGCTGACTTGTCATCTCACCGTGTGACTTTGAAGATCCTCAGCAGTCTGACGCAGCGCAGGACGGAGATTCCCAGTGGAGGCATGA
>JAXDDW010000118.1:955000-975000 GCA_034670385.1 Hoplostethus mediterraneus | reverse complement strand
AGTTTAATGAGCTGCAGAGAAAGAAAACGCAAACATGCACAGATGGAATGTAATCTAATGGCTACATATGCACACACTAGGTGAATCACACACATACACACACACTAGGTGAAACACAAGCGTGCGCGCGCACACACACACACACACACTTACTGGGAACTCCAGAGACCAGGCGGAGGGGTCTCAGGACCCTGAAGGCCCTCAGTGCTTTGACGTCGAGGCCTCCAGGTTTCCCCGGTACGTGGTGGGTGGTTGCCACCTCGCCTGACTTATGAGTCATCGTCTCCAGGACGACGCTGAACAATCTGCAACAACAACAACAACAACAACAACAACATATATACAACAATAACATATGTTTTACAAACATTGTACAACAATATGTTTTTTATATTTTCATAAAATACCACATCATGGTCATTCATCTTTTTTAAATATATTTTCATTCATTTTTCTTGGGTGGAACGGTTCAACTGCTGTCATGTTGCACACCTCAATAATGATTCAATTATTTTTTTTAGACTTTTCATGCAGATATTTCCAGTTGGTGTGTTCTTGACATACTGGGACTGTGTTATGTTCAATACCCGCATTTATTCTGTTCATATTCTATTTTGCTTACTATATCCTATTACAACATAGTTTCACCACAAGGATCAATAAACTTTCATGCAATCTAATCTAATCGAATAATATTTATAGAGCATTTATCAAAACACATTCTTTTGCAAGATCAATAAAACTGTGAGCAATAAAGATTAGAACACAAATGGCAAAAGCACAGAATAATTGAAAGAGGAATGAAAACAGAATACAGAGAAGATATCAGATATATTATGGTCTGTTGGTGATATGGAGAAACCTGAATTGTTGCCCCTTGAACAATAGTTATGGCTCATTTGCATAAATATTTAAAGAATTTCCCCCCAAATCATGGTGCTGAACTATCAGACAGGCTGGACAGACAGACAGACACTAAACAACATAATTCACTACTAGAGCTCATAGAATTCATCATACAAATCAAATCAAACTCGTAGAAGCAGCCTCTGAACATGCTTTCCCAGAAGCCTTAGCGTGACAGACATCTTCATCATCCACCCCAGGCTGCTCCGTCATGTTGGCCTGCTGCGAGGACACAAACTTGGAGGACGGAGATCAAGGGCTTCCAGGGCTTCCAGGATTTCCAGGACTCAGAGTGACCTCAGACAAGACCCTGTCTGGTCCAGGACTCAAGAACCTCAAGAACCAAGAACCTCTGGAGAACCAGCTCACCTGCCTCAGAAATAAATGTAGAGGTCCTGGAAGGTTGTGGGTTCTATTCCCTGTGTAGCTCAGTTAGTACACTAATATGTTGGTACCAATATTTTGGTACTGTCAATATGTAGACTGATATGTGCAGACCATCGATTCAACCAGGACAAGGAGCTAACAAGTTCCACAGGACAAGGAGCTAACAGGTTCCACAGGACAAGGAGCTATCAGGTTCCACAGGACAAGGGGCTAACAGGTTCCACAGGACAAGGAGCTAACAGGTTCCACAGGACAAGGAGCTATCAGGTTCCACAGGACAAGGAGCTAACAGGTTCCACAGGACAAGGAGCTATCAGGTTCCACAGGACAAGGAGCTAACAGGTTCCACAGGACAAGGAGCTATCAGGTTCCACAGGACAAGGGGCTAACAGGTTCCACAGGACAAGGAGCTAACAGGTTCCACAGGACAAGGAGCTATCAGGTTCCACAGGACAAGGAGCTAACAGGTTCCACAGGACAAGGAGCTATCAGGTTCCACAGGACAAGGAGCTAACAGGTTCCACAGGACAAGGAGCTAACAGGTTCCACAGGACAAGGAGCTAACAGGTTCCACAGGACAAGGAGCTATCAGGTTCCACAGGACAAGGAGCTATCAGGTTCCACAGGACAAGGGGCTAACAGGTTCCACAGGACAAGGAGCTATCAGGTTCCACAGGACAAGGAGCTATCAGGTTCCACAGGACAAGGAGCTATCAGGTTCCACAGGACAAGGAGCTATCAGGTTCCACAGGACAAGGAGCTATCAGGTTCCACAGGACAAGGAGCTATCAGGTTCCACAGGACAAGGAGCTATCAGGTTCCACAGGACAAGGGGCTAACAGGTTCCACAGGACAAGGAGCTAACAGGGTTCCACAGGAACTTTCTAGCTTTTGTAAACCACTTTTAACTAACAGCTTCATCTCAAAGTGCTTCACAAACAACAGAGGACGGTTAAAAATAAGAGGGAACCGACATATCCCACAGGTTCATCTGGTTCTGGTTCTAATTCTGGTTCTAATTCTGGTTCTTACCCGACAATGACAATGACAAAGTCCAGCAGGTTCCATCCGTTGCGGATGTAGGAGCTGGGATGCATCACCAGACCGTAGGCCAGGATCTTCAGGAAGGTCTCGATGGTGAAGATGATGAGGAAGACGTACTCCACTTGTTCCTGGGAGGAAGAACAGTCACATTAATATAGAATAGACTAGAAACACATCAATACATCTAACACCAGAGAATACACACAAGTATTACTTTACTTGTATATACCCTTTGTTGTATCATTGTGCAAACTAAATCCCCAAACTAAACGAGTAGAAACATCTCCTCCAGAGCTTTGGTGAATCTAGATGTTTAGCCTTGTGGTGGTTGGTTACTGTCACCCTGCTGCACCAGCTCATGCTCAGCTGTAATTTAGGTTGTCAAGTGGACACTAAACATCATGTTGAAAATTGGTTTGGTGCTGAAGCTGCTGCTGGTCCAGTTGCACCATGGAGGCTGAAGCTGCATCTTAACTATGGATGGTGAAGGGACTACTAACTAGAACAGGACAGGGAAGTGTGTGTGTGTGTGTGTGTGTGTGTGTGTGTGTGTGTGTGGGGGGGGGGGGGGGGGGGGGGGGGGCTGGTAAAGGTAGATGTGGGATATTTATGAGCATTTCAGAGGATTACCAATCTGCCATCATCTCTCCTCTGCAAGCACACACACACACACACACACACGCTGCCCGACTATCATCCCATTTTGTCGTTCTCAATCTACCTTCCCTCAACACTAAATCCCTTTCACACACACATATCCTACATTAGTACTACAGTGGTAGCCATGGTAACAGTCCTGCATCCTGCAGTAGTACTACAGTGGTAACCATGGTAACAGTGGCCTGTACACACTGTGGTTCATTAGTTCAGCTGACATTTTTAACTTTAGTTGTCTGCCTGATGTTAAATCAAATTCCTCCTCTTGATGATTGGTCGTGTGGCTGGTCAGCTGACAAAACACCAATCAGCTTTCAGGTGTTTGGTGGCGATTGACATTGCTGGTTTTGTTTAGCTGGGTCACCCTGCCTGCATGGCTGACACACACTATAATACACACACGCACGCACGCACGCACGCACGTGCGCACACACACACACACACACACACACACACACACACACACACACACACACACACACAGTATAACACAAACACACTCTGAGCAGAGCCATCTCTCCTCTCTGAAGTGTCACTTCAACTTTATCAAGTTGACAGAGAGAGAGACCAGTACACAACACACACACACACACACACACACACACACACACACTGCAGAGAGAGGATGACCCTGGTGAACCGGTGTGTTTCCTGCAGCAGGTTGGAGAGCCTGGTACTGATGCTGCTAGTTTCTAAAGAGGCTGTCCAGTTGTTTAAACAGTGGTTGTGGCTGGACAGTGGCTCTGAGAGGTCGTTTCCTGGGTAACGTGACCTCAGCCTGGGGTCGACCAATCTAATTGGCTGAAGCACAAACAGCCAGGATCCTAAGATAGAGTGAGGAGTCGCCGGGAGGAAGGAAAAGGGAGGAGAGGAGAGCAGAGGAGAGGAGAGGAGGAGTGGTGAAAGAGGAGATGGACGGAGGAGCAGTGAGGAGTCTAATTGGTTCAGATCAGAGCTGACTGAACGTCCTGGAGCTGTGGAGGGAAAACCAACTTCCTGTTGACGAAATGAGAAAAATAAGAGAGACAGTGAGAGAGAGAGACAGGGAGAAAGAGAAAGAGACAGGCAGAGAGAGAGAGACAGGCAGAGAGAGAGTGACAGGTAGAGAGAGAGAGACAGGCAGAGAGAGAGAGACAAGCAGAGAGAGACAGAGAGACAGGCAGAGAGAGAGAGAGAGAGAGACAGGCAGAGAGAGAGACAGGAAGAGTACAACAGCCCGCCTACACGTCTCTCTCTAACTAACTAGGGTTAGTAAATAAATAAATAAATAAATAAATAAATAAATAAGAAGATAGAGAGACTGTTGGCCTGTGTGTGTGTGTGTGTGTGTGTGTGTGTGTGTGTGTGTGTGTGTGTGTAATTAAGCTGATGGATGGTAGTGAGTCAGTAATCTAGATGAGATGATGCAGTAGATGGCTTACTGGGTGAAAGGACACACACACACACTCACACACATAAACACACACTCACACACACACACACACACACACACACACTCACACATAAACACACACACACAGACACACACAGACACAGTACAGAGTGACAGATGCATAGATTGAAGGCTGAGTGACTACTTTATGGTGATTTATTACTTTATAATTTTATTACTTTATCACTTTATTACTTTATTACTTTATCACTTTATTATTTTATCATTTTATTATTTCATTACTTTATCACTTTATTATTTTATTATTTTATCACTTTATTACTTTATCATTTTATTATTTTCTTACTTTATCACTTTATTATTTTCTTACTTTGTCACTTCATTATTTTCTTACTTTATCACTTTATTACTTTATCACTTTATTATTTTATTATTTTATTAATGTATTACTTTATCACTTTATTACTTTATCATTTTATTATTTTATTACTTTATTGCTTTATTATTTTATCACTTTATCAAGTCCGAGCGGCGCCCCCTTTGTTCACTGTTTACGAACACGTCGGCGGAGAAAGAAAAGATGGGATACTATGCCGGGATACTATGCAGAACTCGGAAAAGGTACTTCAATCCACCTCTTCCTAGCATGTTACTGGCTAACGTCTTTGGACAAAAAGATGAATGATCAACGCAACGTGAGGAACTGCTGCGTCCTGGCGTTCACTGGACCTGGCGGTACCGGACTCCGGTGAGTACACAGACTCTGTCTCTGGCTACATTAGACATGGTACTCACGAGGTAGTCCCCACTAAAACCTATCGTCCATTCCCCAACCAGAAGCCCTGGTTCAATGGGGACGTCAAACTCTATCTGACTCCTACTCCTCTGGGGACCTGGACACATACAGGAAGTCCAGGTATAACCTCCTCAAGGCCATCAGAGAAGCTGAACTACAAGGACAAACTAGAGTCCTACTACAAAGGCTCTGACCCCAGACAAATGTGGAGTGGGCTGAGGTCTTTAACAGTCTACAAACAGAGAGGTAATGGTGCTGTTCAGCCCTCTGCCTCGCTACCTGACGAGCTCAACACCTTCTATGCTCGTTTTGAGGAAAGCAACACCTTCCCTGCTGTGAGGTCACCTGAAGACAAGGACGGCTGCTCACTAGTGCTATCTGTAGTAGACGTGAGCAGATCCTTTCAGAGGGTCAACCCCCGCAAGACTCCAGGACCAGATGGCATCCTAGGCCACCTCCTCCGAGCATGTACCGACCAGCGAGCTGAGGTGTTCGCTGACATCTTCAACCTCTCCCTTAACCTGTCTGAGATCCCCATCTGCTTCAAGTCATCCACCATCATATCTACCCCTAAGAAACCCCAAGGTCACCTGCCTGAATGACTACCGCCCCGTTGCACTGACCTCCACAATCATGAAGTGCTTTGAGCGGCTAGTCAAAACCCACATCTGCTCCACCCTTCCCACCACCATAGACCCTCTTCAAGTCGCATACCGCCCAAACCGCTCCACTGACGATGCCGTCTCCATGACACTCCACTCCGCCCTCTCCCACCTGGACAAAGGGAATACATATGTCAGAATGCAGCTCAGCTTTCAACACTATTGGTCCTGGGAAGCTCATCATCCAGCTCAAGGCCCTAGGACTGAGCCCCTCACTCTACACTCACTGGGTCCTAGACCCCAGGTGGTGAGAGTGGGCAACCTCACTTCCTTCACCCTCATCCTGAACACTGGCGCCCCAGGGCTGCGTGCTCAGCCCCCTCCTGTACTTCCTGTTCACGCATGACTGCATCGCCACTTTCAGCTCCCACGCCATCATACAGTTTGCAGACGACACCACCATCCTGGGCTTCATCACAGATGGCGATGAGACAAATCAAATCAAATCACATTTATTTGTACAGCCCTTAATCAGTTACAGTCTCTAAGGCTTCACAGCACCAACATGTGAAAATAATAAATGATTAGTACACAACATCCCCCAGCCTTAGACCCTCACAGAGGACAAGGAAAAACTCCCACAAAACCTTATTGGAAAATTGGGAGAAACCTTGGGAGGGGCTACTCAGAGAGGGCGGGGCTACTCAGAGAGGGAGGGGCTACTCAGAGAGGGCGGGGCTACTCAGAGAGGGAGGGGCTACTCAGAGAGGGCGGGGCTACTCAGAGAGGGAGGGGCTACTCAGAGAGGGATCCCCCTCGGACGGTTGGGCTGCAATAGATGCTGAGTTTGGGCAAGCAGAGTATACACAATATATGAAAGTTCATTTTGGTGAGACATCCAGATCTGATGGGGCATCACAGCAACGGCAACTCAGTCGACGTCATCATAGGACTAGAGGACCAACCAGACGCCAGCTCTGCCCAGATAGGAAACGCAACGCCAATCAGTCAGCATCCAGACAGCCTACAGAGCAGAGGCAACAATCTCTCTCTTAACGTCACTAAGGAGCTGATAGGACTACAGGAAGCTGCAGGTGGGGGGGGGGGTCACACAGACACACCCCCATACACTAGTTTGAGTTCCTGTAGGTGGCGCTCTTTTCTTTGTCTGTTCAGCCATGGTGGCTATCGCTGCCCATGCTAACTACCCACCAAATGTAAAACGCATCACTCATAAGCTGATGGATCACTGTTGTGCTCAGACAGACATTTATTTATATGAAAATAGTGCAGATTATTACTTTAGAAAAATCAACCGGTGACCTCTGACCTCCAGTCAAACCTCCACCAACAGAAACAAGTCAATCATGTTTTCAGAAAAGCTTTCATGTTTTTTTTACTCACTGTGATGCATCATGAATTATAAAACCACACTGACAATATGCTGCACCACACATCCGTGTGTGTGTGTGTGTGTGTGTGTGTGTGTGTGTGTGTGTAGTAGAGCATGAAGGAGAAGAAGACCCATAATGCACTGGTTCTCCATCCTCCCAGGCATTACAGTGATGCTATCTGCTGCTCATCTCCCCCTACTGCACAGACTGGACCAGTTAGTAAACCGGTCAGCTGGAACCATGATGGAACCATGATGGAACCATGATGGGATCTTATGATCAGGCTGATTAAAGGAACCTCCAGCCGTCTTCTCAGTCTGAACCAGGAAGTGATGCTGCAGCAGAGCAGAGCGTCCCATCCCCACTAGACTGGAGATTCACCCTATTGGTCCAAATGACATCCTGGTGTTGGTAGATCTACGAGGTTCCTGCTAGGTCTATGAGGTTCCGGGTAGATCTATGAGGTTCCTGCTAGGTCTATGAGGTTCCGGGTAGATCTATGAGGTTCCTGGTAGGTCTACGAGGTTCCTGGTAGATCTACGAGGTTCCTGCTAGGTCTATGAGGTTCCTGGTAGATCTACGAGGTTCCTGGTAGGTCTACGAGGTTCCTGGTAGATCTACGAGGTTCCTGGTAGGTCTACGAGGTTCCTGGTAGATCTACGAGGTTCCTGGTAGGTCTACGAGGTTCCTGGTAGATCTACGAGGTTCCTGGTAGATCTACGAGGTTCCTGGTAGGTCTACGAGGTTCCTGGTAGATCTACGAGGTTCCTGGTGGCCCAGGTGGGTTATCTCCCAGGCCTTTCTGTGTAGAGAAGATCGCCATCTCCTGTTCCGTCCCCGACCTCGACGTGGACTCAACACCAGGAGCTGTTGGTCCTGGCTGTGTGTGTGTGTGTGTGTGTGTGTGTGTGTGACTAATAAAGTGTTGTTCTTCTGGTAGATCTATAAGGTCCTATGAGGTTCCTGGTAGATCTATGAGGTTCCTGGTAGGTCTCCATAGTGAGATGGTAGTTTACATGTACAGTAACATAACAGAGTCTACTGACTGTGTGTTGTTGTTTTATGGAAATCATCTACGTACACACACACACACACACACAATGTAGCTAACCTCAGAGGTTGAACTGTTAGCACCACCTGAGTCCCATCACCATCTAACCCCCCCACTGACACACACACACACACGCACACACACACACACACACACACACTACACAAGCAGAAAGCTGTACTGTTACATACACACTAAAATATCTGCACATGTATATGTAAATATATAGTATCACACACACACACACACACACACACACACACACACACACACCATCTCTTCTCTTTCAGTGATTCTTTCCAATCATTTAACTCAACATTCGTTAATTTATCCATCCATGAACATTACGCCTGGCAGAGAGAGAGAGAGAGAGAGAGGGAGAGAGGGAGAGAGACAGACAGAGAGAGAGACAGAGAGAGAGAGAGAGAGAGACAGAGAGACAGAGACAGACAGAGAGAGAGAGAGACAGGGAGAGAGAGACAGAGAGACAGACAGACAGAGAGAGAGAGAGAGAGAGAGAGAGAGCACTCTATTCAATACAACCAATGACAAAATTATTGAAATTTATGTGAACACATGAAATTAATATAACAGAAATCAAAGTATTCAAAAGTAATGTGTGCGTGTGTGTGTGTGTAAACATCATGTTGTTTCCCAAACTGATACTTTAGTAGAATATTATTATTAGAATATATGATAGAAAATATCACATCTAAATAAAATATAATAATCAATTTAATGATTTACAATTCACATAATATACACAATAATCTAGTTATTAATTAAGATATGATGTCAGTATTGATCCTCATCATTATGATTAAAGGTCTTAAGACAAGATTTACTTTCATTTCTCACTTGAGTAGTAATTATATATTAATATATTACATATTATAAAATGACATTTATTATTTTCAGTCACATCAGCAGTAATATGTAATATATTATTATTATATTATTATTATTGTATTGTTATTATATTATTATAATATTATTTTATTATAATATTATTATTATTTCAGGTGTTTTGTGGTTCTCATTTTAAAACTGCTCCTGGAACAGCTGGAATACTTCTCATGCCTCGTTTTATTCTGTTTTTCTGTATTTCTTTCCTTTGTTCCCAGTAAATCTCTTTGGGACAACTTAAATTAAACAGCAGCGCCATGATTATTATTTGTCATTACAATGAAATAGTACTAGCATGCTAAGTGTCTATAAGGCCCAGCTGCCTCTACCGTCCCTGTAGTTCATGATTTCATCATTAGCTCAATGCTAATCAGACTTTATTGTTACACACTACAACAGTGCTGAAACGGCTAATGCATAATTCAGGAAGTTTCTATGCAGCGCTGCAGTCACTAATTCAAAACCTCATCAGACCTTCAGGCTCCATAATCCGCTACTTCAATGAATCTAGTCCCAATAACTGATTGATCACTGATCATACATATGACACCTCACACATGGGGTCCCTCAAGGAGAATGTACGCCCCCACCTGAGAAATCTGGGCGTTGTTTTCGACCAATCCATGCATCTGGACAAACATGTTAAATCCCTCACCCGTACCTGTTTCTTCCACCTCCGAAACATAGCTAAACTCCGGTCCATCATATCCCATTCTGAATTGGAAATGTCTGTTCATGCATTTATTTCATCAAGACTCGACTACTGTAACTCACTGTTCACCTGTCTCAACAAAGCATCCGTGGATCAACTCCAGTTGGTCCATAACGCCGCTGCCAGGCTGCCCACCAGGTCGAAGAAGTCTTGCCACATCACCCCCATCCTAGCCTCTCTGCACTGGCTCCCGGTTCAACTCAGGATTCACTTCAAAGTCCTTGTGTTCACCTTCAGAGCCCTCCATGGTCAAGCCCCCGTCTACATCTCCGATCTCATCCATCCATACTCATCCTCCCGGTCACTCAGATCCACCGACCAGCACCTCCTGGTGGTTCCCAGGACTAGGCTGAGAACCAAAGGGGACCGAGCCTTTGAAGTGACTGCCCCCAGACTCTGGAACGCCCTCCCCCTGGACCTGAGAACCGCTACCTCTGAGTTGACTTTTAAATGTCAGCTAAAGACCCACCTGTTCAGGCAGGCCTTCGGCCATCTATAACCAGCCTCTGTGCCTGTGTGTAATGTCTCTTGTCTTTCTGTGGTCTTACTTTCTTTTTGCTTTTGCATTTTGCATTGTCCGTTGTTTTTAATTGCACTTTTATTTGACATTAGTTCTTTTATTTTACTGCTGTAAAGCACTCTGTGCACTCGTGCTGTGAAGGGCGCTCTATAAATAAACTTTTACTTACTTACTTACTTACCTCAAGGTCTGATCCATAACCCAGAGTACCCACTTTTTTACCGATAGTTTATTGAGAATCTAATTAAGATAAAAGTAACAGTTGACTTGGCAGTGCTGCTGCTGAGGGGACTAGTCAATCTCACTAACTAGTTGTGTTCTGGGTTCGAGTCACTGACAGTTGAGTTTTGAGTTTTTCTCCATAGTGTGAGTAGTAGAACAGTTCAGATCAGCATGCTGCTGACCTGGTTTGACTGGTTTCTACATGGTACAAAATGCTAACCATCAGGGGAAGTGGACTACAACAACACTGATGCATTGCTTGTCTTACCTCTCGTCTCAATGTTTTACATTGCGGGGCCGATCTCCTGCATTGAATAGATATTATAGCTAGCAAACGACTTGCAGACATACTGAAATACAAGACATCAACTAACATCACCTTTGTGGAACGTGTCTACTCAGCGTCTAATACAGACTTTACTTTTGGACGAGACACCAAATGGCAGAAATACAAAGTGTAGTAGAAAGGAAGCAGCGATTTCTTTTTGAGTGCAAACCATTTATTTTCTACTGAAGATATTCTACTGGTTTTTACCAAACAAAGCAAAGGTGAGAGGACGACTCTCTCCGACAGTTTGGAAACACTAAGTTTACACTCATAGTACTTCTGTAACTTCTTACTTGTACTTCTTAGTGCCCTCCACAGTGTACTTCCAAGGTCATGGTGTACACGGTGTGTTGTGCATGACCTAGCTTGTACAGTACCATGTACTAGTTAGTGTGGACTACTTACCAGGTCATGGTTGGTGGAGTTGGAGTCATCCTCAGGGAAAGGTTTGGAAACACCCAGAGCTACACAGTTAGCAAAGATGGCTAACAGGATGAAGATATCAAACGGTCTGGGAGAGAGAAGCTAAGGAAGCTCAGCAGGAACAAACATCAAGTCAAGTCTCCAGTCTGCAGCTCAGCAGGACTTTACCTTCAGACTGACATTAATTCACTCTCATCCTGAGACGCTGACAGTGAGGTAGGTAGGGCTCAGTGTCTTGAGCTTCTCATGACCAGAAAACTGCAGTGGGAACATTCAGCTCTCCCTCCGACAGAACACCAGAACTTCCTGTTCCTCTTTGTTCAGCCAATCCTGGACGGAGTTGAGCTCAAACATAAAGCTGATAGGTGATTGGTCAGCAGGTTGACCATTAGTAAAGGATACTTCCACTCCACAATAGAGAGAGCAGCTCGTCTGATGGGGTTGTTGAGCTTCAGACAGAACAACGCTCTGGGAGCCCTCTGGACCTGGTTACTACCCTGGACCTGGAGGAGGAAGAGCATCATCATCATCATCATCACCTTCATCATCACCAAGATCTAGACCGCTGGACCTGGTAACTACCCTGGACCTGGAGAAGGAAGAGCATCATCATCATCATCATCATCACCAAGATCTAGACTGCTGGACCTGGTAACTACCCTGGACCTGGAGGAAGAAGAGCATCATCATCATCATCATCACCTTCATCATCACCAAGATCTAGACCGCTAGACCTGGTTACTACCCTGGACCTGGAGGAGGAAGAGCATCATCATCACCACCTTCATCATCATCATCATCATGATCACCACCATCTAGACTGCTGAACCTGGTTACTACCCTGGACCTGGAGGAGGAAGAGCATCATCATCATCATCATCACCACCTTCATCATCATCATCATCATCATCATCACCAAGATCTAGACCGCTGGAGCTGGTTACTACCCTGGACCTGGAGGAGGAAGAGCATCATCATCATCATCATCACTACCTTCATCATCATCATCATCATCATCACCTTCATTAACTGTGTTAAAACGTTTTTCCACTTGATTTGAGAAATAAACTGAAAATGCCCAAACCTGTCTGTCTTTATTTCCTCTCTCTGTCTCACGCTCTCTCCATCTCTCTTCCTGTCTCTCTCCCTCCATGTCTCTCCCTCTCCCTGTCTCTCTCCCTGTCTCCCCTATCTCCCCCCGTCTCTCTCCCTGTCTCTCCCTCCATGTCTCTCACTCTCTCCCCTCCTCTCTCTCTGTCTTCCTTAGACCCTTACCCCTGTCTCCCCCCAGTCTCTCTCTCTCCCTTTCTCCCTCCATCTCTCTTCCTGTCTCTCTCCCTGTCTTCCCTGTCTCCCCCCCTCTCTCTCTCCCTTTCTCCCTCCATCTCTCTTCCTGTCTCTCTCCCTGTCTCCCCCGTCTCCCCCCGTCTCACCTGTTTCTTAGCGTGTTGTCCTCTCCTCCTCTGTGTTCCTGTTGAGCTGGTGGTTGAGTGCAGAGTGTCGGTTCTCGTCATCCTCACTCCTCCTTCATTCTCTCCATCCAGCTCTTCATCCCAGTCTGCATCCATCTCCTCTCCTCCTCCTCCTCCATCCCCCTCTCCTCCCTCCTCCTCCTCCTCCTCTTCTTCCTCCCCCTCTCCTCCTCCTTCCTCCCCATCCACCGCTTTGGTGTAGCCATTACGCCCGTTACCTGGAGACAGACAGACAGACAGACAGACAGACAGACAGACAGAAATAGAAATAGGATGATGATGGTTTATATATATACAGAATAGGAATATAAAATGAATAGAATTAGAATTGGTCAAATAAATGGAAATCAGGAGTTCAGAAGCTCTGGATGGTTTGTCCTTCACCAAAAAGATGAACTTCTCTTCATCTTCACCTCAACGTAATGTTGCTCAACATCCACCTGCTGCTCAACGTATCCACTGTCATTATCACAACATCAGTAGAAGAATATACCCATGTGTTTAGGGAGTTAATATATGGAGGGTTAAAAGTGACAATATTAAATAAATAAATCATTAAATAAATCATTAACTAAAAAGGGAAATATATGAACAATTAATTAATTAAAATGGGAAATACAATATATTTAATTGTTCATTTCCACATTTATTTAATTATTTCCATATTTAATTATTTCCACATTTCATGATTTATTTAATAATTTATTTATTTCATGGTTGCTGGTCTGTGTGTGCTTTTTGAAATGTAAATCTGTCAACTCATCCGTCAAAGCCTGTGGGCGGAATCTAACATCTGATTGGTTTGACTGCACAGTACGTCAAGAGCAATCGATAGCAGGCTGCTGGATGTATGGGTGTCAGCCGTGTGCCTTCACATTCTCGTCCAGTTGGTGGCGGTAAGGCGCCAATGAGTTGGATTGCCAACCATTTCTCAATGACCAAAAAGAACACCAAGAACTTCATCAGTTACTTGAGGAAATAGTTATGACCTTCAACTTCATGTTACAACTCATTTATCAGAATGTCAAAAAGCTGTCCAGAACTTTTGTGGGAGGCAGCCCATGTAACCGTCTAGACCCCAGTAGAATTCTAGAATGTTGCTGCAGTTCACTGAGAAGTTAAATGAGCATTTTCTTACTCATTCCAAACAAACAGCTCTATTTAAAACACAAAAAGAAATTGGTAATTGAAAGTTGTTTTCCATTTTAAAGAACACATGGCAAAATATGTATGTACAACTTTCTTCAGATGGTAGAAAGAAACTTTATTACTTCATTGGCATAACAGTGAAAGTTATCACATACTGTAAAACCAGTTTACAAAATGTATGACTTCAAAATTCAAGAACTTTATTTGTCACATACACACACAGGGTGCGTAGTGAAATGAAAAAGTGGCAATGCTCACGGGAATGTGCAACAGGGCAATAGTACACAGTATTCACAGTAAAAAAAAACAACCAACACAATATTTACAGTATTACGGTAATTACAGTAATTACAGTAAGAGCTCTTATATAAAAAACAACACAATATATACAGTAAGAGTACAGTTTTAATATACTGAAAAAGGAAAGAAACTCCGTCTCAGTCTCTCTGTTTTGGCAGCGTGACTACGGAGGCGCTTGCCTGACCGCAGCAGCTGAAACAGTCTGTTGTTGGGGTGGTGAGGATCCTTCATGATCCTGCAGGCTCTGGTTCTGGTCCTGGTGTACAAGTCCTGCAGGGTGGGGAGTGTAGTTCCAATACTCTCTGCAGAGCCTTCCTGTCCTGAGCGGAGCTGTTGCCAAACCAGGCAGTGATGCTTCCAGTTAGGATGCTCTCTACAGCTCCCACAAAAGTCAACTAATCATATCCTATAATCAATACTATTTATTTTTACTTGTATATAAATAGTATCTATCTAAAAGAAGAGTCTCTTCAGGTTGAGATCACTAGTAACGTTCAGTGTTGGGCAAGCTACTTGAGTGCAGTGAGCTAAGCTACCAGTTACACTACATTAAATGAAGCTTCACTACACTGAAGCTACCTCCCCCAGAGAAATGTAGCAGGCTACGCTACAGCAACATGGCAAAAGTAGTTTGCTACATCAAAGCTATTTTTAAAAAAATATTGAACCAACTTCATTCCAAGTCAATGCTGATCAGTCAAACAGATCGGCAGGCAAAAATGTTCAGTTCAATTGTTTATTAAATTACGTGTTTGAGGTCTTGGAAGTTGAGAGCAGCTTCTCCTTGGGGTTATACAGTGAGCACCTGAACGCATCATTTTTCTCTGTTGTTTCACTTAAACTCGTGTATTAGCTCGAGGTACGGCCACTCCATCGGGATCAATTCCTCTATGTCCTCACCCTCTGCCATCTTTCTTATCAAGTAAACTCAAGCTGGCGGGTCTGTATTCCAAAAGGGTCCAACTGCAGACCTCCGGGCTCAGCACCCCCCAGAGCTCCCCGCCCACCTCCGGGCATTGTGTGCCTGAAGAAGTTTTTCCTCGACTTCCTTTTGGCGTGTCAATCCCAACATGAGATAGGGAGGTTGTTTTACATTTCCCTCTAGCTGGTGGAGGTGGTTTTTTACTCAGCTCCCAGGAGTGCACTCTTGCCATGGTCTACAAGACAAAAACAGTTTAAAGTCCCTGTGTTATATTGGTAAGATAGGCTGGTTAAAATACAATAGCAAAAATATTTTTAAGATGTGGCTCAATGGCCAAAGAGGTTTAAAACCACTTTAACCAAATAACACACATTCTGCTGACCACAACACATTGCACATGAATTCATTAGCAGGATACAAACAAACTTTTAGACTAGACTATTGTCCTCTCCTCTCCCTTCCCCACCATCTAGAGACCTACATCAACAACTACTATAGCGCTATTAGTGAAGAGAAACGGCGCATATCAGTGAACTAGTTACGTTAACGTTAGTAGGCTAGTACCACACTCTAGTAAACCGCACTGTAGTATCACACTCTATCTCGTAACGTTGAGCACAAATCAACCGAATTATGTTATAAATGTAAAGTACGAGTACGAGGGAATGCACCATAACGCCATTGTAAATCGCAAGCTTATGTTAGCTAACTCGCTAACCTCTATGGGAAATTATAGTAGTAAGCTAATAGGCTAGCAATCGGATCCGTAAATGCATTTATTCTGAATACAAATATGAAAGCATTGTCAGCGTTATTGTAATATTATTAATATAAAAAATGGATGACATAAAAGTATTATTAGACTACGATACTTACATGTGTAGTTTCGGCCTTTGCTGCTTCGTTTCGGTGTCCCCCACTAGCTTGAAGCACGGCCAAGAAAGCGGTGGCAACCGGCAGTGCAGTAGTGCCGTTGACTTACGAAACTCGGAACAAACTTTTAAATTAGGCCTTGTAGATCTAATACGAGTGAAGATTCAGCAGCTGGATAGCTTATTTCTCGCCTCGAATTTGTTCAGAAACAGATTTTGGTGGACTGCTAAGGTGAAATAAGTGAAAGTTTAAGTACTTCATACAACGGAAAGCTCCGCAGCGCCTCAGCTTCAGGAATGCCTGGGGAAATGTAGCTTGTGTGGATGCTACCGCACTATTTGATCAATAAAAAAGCTTTGCTACTGAAAAGTTATTTGATTCAGAAAACAGCGACGCTACCACCACACTACTGAGAAATGTAATTAAACTAGTAACGCCGCTACTGCCCAACACTGGAACGTTATATGATCCACAACATTTCTCCCTTCAGTGTCAAAATACAAGAGAAAACACCCCGTACTTCACACAGACCCATACAGAAGCCTAATAAGATCAGACAACAAAAGGCGTTAAACTGGCCAGTCCTCCCAACGGACTCTTCGATGCACTCGCTCCCGGGAAACAGTATGCCTCTCCAGCAGTCGCGACTATGTAGGTTCCGCTATGTAATCAAGTTGATTTGTGGCTTGTTTTTATCAAACAACAAGCGATTTCAATCAAAAAAACAAAACTCACAATGTCATCGTCACTTTCCATGATTCATGCCGTTTCTGAATCTGTTTCACAGCATATCCTGACAGCTTCCCTAAGGTTGTAAAACCAGGGACGCTTAGGTGGCGCAGCCATTTTTAGGACTACGGCGATAAGAAAATGAAACCCAGAAAAAACTGCAAAATTGTCAACGTACAACCAGCATTTTATGGTTCCGGTTCATCGATATATAGATATATATAGTATATATAAAACACAGTTCAAAACTTGATTTTCTGCTTTTTTATGCATTTTTAATGATCTATGGTGCTATGGTGAAATATAGAACAGGCGCTGAGAGGCCCTGAGAAACACACCTCCGGCCACACAGTCCACTCCACAAGTCCTTGAGCAACAGAAACAGAAACCCTGTCCACTGAATCAGGGTTTGCAATATTAGACTCTATGTTCTCTGCTAATGCTAACATATCTCTAACTAAGTGAAATAAGACCTCTTGGGTAGGATCCGCCATTTTTTTGTAATCAAAACAAAGCAACAAGGAAGGATGCAGGCAAAAGCAATCGACTTAACTTGACCAACCAATCAGACTCAAGGCCCTCCCACAGGCTTTGATGCATGAGTTGATAGATTTACATTTCAAAAAGCACACACGGACCAGCAACCATGAAATAAATAAATCATTAAATAAATCACGAAATGTGGAAATAATTAAATAAATCATTAAATAAAACATTAAATATGGAAATAATTAAATAAATGTGGAAACGAACAATTAAATATATTGTATTTCCCATTTTAATGAATTAATTGTTCATATATTTCCCTTTTTATTTAATGATTTATTTAATGATTTATTTATTTAATATTGTCACTTTTAACCCTCCATATAAACCAAGATAGAGTCTGCATGGTTGAGTGACTTTAAAACTCCACCTGGTAGCCTGGTAGCTTAGAAAATCACTCAGCTGAATATTTAATTCCTGCGTTGACTTGACCGACCAACCGACCGACCGACCAACCAACCAACTCACAGCAAGCGTTACACACTAACAACCAACAAACTACTATAACTATTATAACTACTATAACTATAACTGATATAACTAGTATAACTAGTATAACTATTATAACTACTAGAACTATTATACTACTAGAACTATAACTACTAGAACTATTATAACTACTAGAACTATAACTACTATAAGTACTAGAACTATAACTACTATAACTATTATAACTACTATAACCCTCTGCTCTGAGACAGATCTATCACCATAGCAACGCTCCATGCTCACTACTGTGGGCGGAGCCCAAACATCAGTTACCGTCTGAAGTCATTACCCAAAGCACCGGGGTACCACCTGTAACCTCCAGCTGGGTAAACCGAGCCCTTCGTGTTTTCCCCTGCGACTACTTCCTGTGGCAGCTGTCACTGCTGAACGGCGCCATCATCGCCACTCGGACCACTGCTCGCTCCTCTACAGGCCAACCAGGTCTTCCCTCCAGGTCAAACCAGCCATATTATTCATAATTCTATTGTTGAGTTTTAATAAATCATATCACTGCAGAGTGATGCATTTTACACTTCCTGTTTCTTTAGAATCAATAGAAGAAGAACTGGGTAGTTAGCATGAGCAGTGATAGCCACCGTGGCTGAACAGACAGAGAAAAGAGCGCCACCTACAGGAACTCAAACTCCATCAACAGGAAACCGAAGGAGGAAGACGTCACAGTACTGGACACACTGTTTGATTGACAAGTGATCTCTGGGAAGAGCAGTGAGGAACACCACAGTGAAGAACACCACAGTGAAGAACACCACAGTGAGGAACACCACAGTGAAGAACACCACAGTGAGGAACACCACAGTGAGGAACACCACAGTGAAGAACACCACAGTGAGGAACACCACAGTGAGGAACACTACAGTGAAGAACACCACAGTGAGGAACACCACAGTGAGGAACACTACAGTGAAGAACACCACAGTGAAGAACACCACAGTGAGGAACACCACAGTGAGGAACACTACAGTGAAGAACACTACAGTGAGGAACACCACAGTGAAGAACACCACAGTGAGGAACACCACAGTGAGGAACACCACAGTGAGGAACACCACAGTGAAGAACACCACAGTGAAGAACACCACAGTGAGGAAGACTACAGTGAGGAACACCACAGTGAGGAAGACTACAGTGAGGAACACTACAGTGAAGAACACCACAGTGAGGAACACTACAGTGAAGAACACCATGAAGATGGAGACTGGATAAAACAACAGGATCACCAGTTTAAGGGTCTGAGATCCAAACCTCAGTGATCTGACCTCTGACCTCTGACCTGACCAGTCTAACAAACAGATGGTAACAAGATTCACATAAAACAACAATACATAAAATAGAAGCAAAAAGATAAAAGCACAAGAACAGAAAATTAAAATGAGGATCGTTTGTAGTAAAGTCTACTAATTCTGATATAAGGAGGCGGGACTTAATTTATAGAGCTGTCACATGGGTCCCTGGTCTAGAGCTCCGGTGAATTTCATAATCCCATGCCAATGTTTCACCATACGATCACACTGATCAACATGATCAACATGATCAACATGATCAACAGAAGTCCGTTCAGCTCCTACAGAGCAGAGCGAATCAGTGATGTGGTTGCTGAACCTTTCATCACCATCAGCCGTCACCAGCCAATCAGATTTCTACTACCTTGCTTCCCCACTGATGTGATCTAGTTTCATGATCAATAGTTCTGGAGGAAGTTCAAAGCTTCCTGCTTCTCTACAGCTTTCATTTGAAAGACGACAGGAAAGGTGTTGCACCGCTACTAGCCCCGCCCACAATCAGTGGAGCCATCAATCACTTTGATCACAGTGTGAAGACACATCACATCACACAGCACTAGAGGAGAGGAGGAGACAGAGAGGAGAGGAGAGGAGAGGAGGAGACAGAGAGGAGGAGGAGAGGAGAGGAGGAGACAGAGAGGAGAGGAGGAGAGAGGAGAGGAGATGAGAGAGGAGAGGAGGAGGAGAGAGGAGAGGAGAGGAGGATAGAGGAGGTGGAGGAGAGGAGAGGAGAGGAGGAGACAGAGAGGAGGAGGAGAGGAGAGGAGGAGACAGAGAGGAGGAGGAGAGGAGAGGAGGTGACAGAGAGGAGAGGAGAGGAGGAGACAGAGAGGAGAGGAGGAGGAGAGAGGAGAGGAGAGGAGAGAGGAGAGAGATGT
>JAXDDW010000118.1:920000-952500 GCA_034670385.1 Hoplostethus mediterraneus | reverse complement strand
AGGTTTAGAGAGATAAGAGGTTTATAGAGATAAGAGGTTTAGAGATAAGAGGTTTATAGATAAGAGATTTATAGAGATAAGAGGTTTATAGATAAGAGGTTTATAGAGATAAGAGGTTTAGAGATAAGAGGTTTATAGATAAGAGGTTTATAGAGATAAGAGGTTTAGAGATAAGAGGTTTATAGAGATAAGAGGTTTATGGAGATAAGAGGTTTATAGAGATAAGAGGTTTATAGAGATAGAGCTTCATAGAGATAAGAGGTTTATGGAGATAAGAGGTTTATAGAGATAGAGGTTTATAGATATAAGAGGTTTATGGAGATAAGAGGTTTATAGAGATAAGAGGTTTATGGAGATAAGAGGTTTATAGAGATAAGAGGTTTATGGAGATAAGAGGTTTATAGAGATAAGAGGTTTATAGAGATAAGAAGTTTATGGAGATAAGAGGTTTATAGAGATAAGAGGTTTATGGAGATAAGAGGTTTATAGAGATAAGAGGTTTATGGAGATAAGAGGTTTATAGAGATGAGATTTATAGAGATAAGAGGTTTATAGAGATAAGAGGTTTATGGAGATAAGAGGTTTAGAGATAAGAGGTTTATAGAGATAAGAGGTTTATAGATAAGAGGTTTATGGAGATAAGAGGTTTATAGAGATAAGAGGTTTATGGAGATAAGAGGTTCAGAGATAAGAGGTTTATAGAGATAAGAGGTTTAGAGATAAGAGGTTTATAGAGATAAGAGGTTTATGGAGATAAGAGGTTCATAGAGATAAGAGGTTTATAGAGATAGAGCTTCATAGAGATAAGAGGTTTATGGAGATAAGAGGTTTATAGAGATAGAGGTTTATAGAGATAAGAGGTTTATGGAGATAAGAGGTTCATAGAGATAGAGCTTCATAGAGATAAGAGGTTTATGGAGATAAGAGGTTTATAGAGATAAGAGGTTTATAGAGATAAGAGGTATAAGAGGTTTATAGAGATAAGAGGTTTATGGAGATAAGAGGTTTATAGAGATAAGAGGTTTATGGAGATAAGAGGTTTATAGAGATAAGAGGTTTATGGAGATAAGAGGTTTATAGAGATAAGAGGTTTATAGAGATAAGAGGTTTATAGAGATAAGAGGTTTATGGAGATAAGAGGTTTATGGAGATAAGAGGTTTACAGTGACCATGTAGTGCAGCAGAAGCTCTTTTCCTTTCTTTCTCTTGGATCCTTTGATCTTCGACAAGCTCAGAAAAAATGTCAGTTTTGCTTCTTCTGAACTAGAACCAGACAGAAGAACCAGATCACCATGACACCCAGTCAGGAGGTCAAAGGTCAGAGGTCACTCTGTCCTTTTCCCTCCTTAACGGTCCAATCATCTAACATCCAATTAGAAACACGGCTGTTGATTGGAGGACGCTAGTCATATGTTACCCATCACGTTATTTACTTCCTGTCGTCCCTCTGCAGGAAGACGGGAGGAGAATCACTAATTATTCCAGATTTGTTCCATGAGTCAACGGTGAATATGATGACAACAGCAGAACGCACCCAGGGTGTGTGTGTGTGTGTGTGTGTGTGTGTGTGTGTGTAGCTTAGTGAGCTAACTTCCCCCTACAGCTAGGTCCAGCTGGGAAGGTCATCACTTCATTTAGCTGATGTTGGGGGAGTTTTCTTCTTCGCTGATATCTGGTCTGATATTAGAAATGGGATCTGAGGGAATCCAACGTCCAGGAGCTTTAATCGATCACATGTTGGGATCGCTTCATAAAACAAATCCTCTGGATAGAAATGGAGGATTGTTCGTGAGCGACGATCATTTGACGTCTGCAACTGATTTCCTGCCCAGTGTCTCCACCAGGAGATCCATTCATCTCACAACAGTTATTATGGTCTGGACAGTCACAACGTACTGATCATGATGTGATGAGGTCATAGGCTAAATAATGATCAACCTCAACTGGTGTTGATCTGTGGTGCAACAGGAGAGCTGCTGTTTCTGGATCAGATCCATGAATGTGTTGAATCAAGACAACGACGTCATCATGATGTCATTTTGAAACGGTGATGTCATCCAGAAGTAGGAAGCTTCAGAACTTGATGTCCGACTAGTTTCAGTCTCTTAGAGTGTTACAAAGAGGGTTAGAAAAGATGATGTTGGGACGTTTTGGGGCGTGTACCAGCTGCTGGGGGCGTGGCATGTGGGCATGACCAGTGGTGAGCTGGGTGTGGCTACCAAGGTGAGGCTAGAGCAGGAAGTCACAGCAACAACAACAATGGAGGAAAGCAGGAAGAAAAGAAAGGCCAGTGAAGCTTCTCCGTCTGTGACCTCAGGAGAGATGCTGCTTCAAGGAGCCAGACCATCAAGATGACTGACAGGTGTTGGGGCGGGAACTTGACCAATGAGGGGAGGAGGACGGGGCTAACAACATACTTCCTGTCTCAGGATGAAAAGTGAAAACACTAAGAAGTCACAAGTCTCTTTGACCAGATCCTGTTTTCAGACACGAGTGGATTTAACTACGTGGCTCAGCGCTGCCTGGTCTCCATGACGATCTGACAGATCGATGACCTCATGATGACCTCATGAGCCATCAGGACCACCAGCAGCTCAGTCAGGGGTTAAAGGATTCGACTGGACTTGAGGCGGTGTCTTCCTCGCCTCCAGACGCCTGGTTCAGTTGACCAGTAACCAGCAAAACCAAGATGGAAACTCTTACCGGGTTTAATTAACTAGTTAACTAGTTAACACAATTAAAGAGGTTCTTCAAAACTAGAACTGACTGGGTGAGTAGCTTGACTACCAGTCTGATACAACCAACTAGCTCTAGACTGGAGGGCAGCAAGATTCATGTGGTTAAAGGTGGTTACCTAGTCTACAGAGTGGTTAGTTTAGGTGGTTAACCTCCACTACATCTGTCTGTCTCTCTGTTGATAAAGTATAAAGTCTGATCTGTCTCTCTCTCTACCTGTCTCTCTGTCTGTCTCTCTGTCTATCTCTCTACCTGTCTCTCTGTCTGTCTCTCTGTCTGTCTCTCTGTCTCTCGATAGCTGTCACTCCCTCTCTGTGTAGGTCCATCACTGATTGTCTCTCTCTCTTTCTCTCTCTCTCTCTCTCCTCATCTCTCTTTCCCTCTACCTCCCGGCCTCTCTCTCTCCCTGTCTCTCTCCATCCCTGTCTCTCTTTCTCTCCCTGTCTCACTCTCTAAGACACACATCTGTCCCGGGCCATATCTGGTGTTTCAGGGTGGCTGGCGGAGCAGAACCGCCCGATAATAGTCTTATAATATTACTACAGATCTATGATACTCAGTATGTTATTATTATAATAACCATGCAGCAACTTATAATATAATAGTAATAGTGATAATATATATATGTATGTGTGTATATATATATGTATATGTACTCATTTGTATCTCTTATGGTACCGCTATAATATTCCTATAATATAAACCAGTTCTAACTATCATAGGATTACTATAGTTACTATAGTTCCCTACTATACTACTATACTTTACCTACTATTGAACTATAGTTCTTTTTTGGCAGTTTGTGACCAATTCTAATGGACTAACACTTTGAAAAGTATATTTAGATGATAGCAAATGAAAGAAGCGTCGTGATAAAGACGCGCTCTTACTTCTCCTGTCCTCGAACATCTCCGGAGGTTTCCTCTCTCAGCTCAGGACGCACACAGACATCTTTTAAATCAAGTCTTCACTTTTTCCCGTTTTATTCCACATCTTCCTTTCTCGTCTTCGAACACAGACATATCTCCGAACTTCTCTGCATTTCCGTCGATCAATTAAAATCCACTTTTCTGTTGGAGATCAATTCAAATCCATCGCAGTAATAATGGAGATCCAGTGACCCAGCTGGAGGAAAACCTGAATTCAGTTATTCCACTAATCTGAGAGGCGAGCAGCTCTCTCTCTCCATCTCTATCTCTCTCTCTCTGTAAATCTCTCTATCTCTCTTGCAATTGGGATTAAAAAGGGAAAATCAGTCTGTTAAAGGGGAGGCAGCCTAGAAACGCGTTAAAGGGGCAGTAACTGTTGCAGTTGGCGGGCAGGATGTCTGACGTCACAGTCATTTATAGTTAATTACAGCAGCTATCATGTTATTGCTGTTTTTACTGTGTTAATTGATTGATGATGATTCTTTCAAAAATAATTAAATGAAATATCAAAAAATGAACGCACTGAATGGTAAAGAAAGAACTCAAAATATAAATACAATATGAATGGTAATAACTGCATCATTCATGACCATAGATATTCATGATGTTGGAAGGACAGCAGGCTAGCTAACTAGCTTACCTAGATAGCTGTAGGCTAGTATGGCTGCTTTGATCTTGGAAGGTCAGCTAGGCTAACTAGCTTACCTAGATAACTTTGATAACTTAGCATGGCTAAGTTAGATAGATAGATAGATAGATAGATAGATAGATAGATAGATAGATAGATAGATAGATATACTTTATTGATCCCAAGCTGGGAAATTGCAGTGCAGCAGCAGCATTACACACAGAAACAATAACAACAACACAATGAATAAAAAAAATAAAAATTTAAATTTAAATTATTATTTTTTAATTTAAAAAAAGAACAAAAAAACCAAAAAAAACCTAGACATATTAAAATGGCAATATAGAATGCAATATAAAAATGTATAAATAAGCATTATTATTGTAGTGCAAAATAAAATATAAGGTGCAGTGAACAGAGTTGTGTAAGAACATATAAAGTGCATAGTGACTGTATGTTATGACCAGAGTTTTAGCTGTTATTGTACAGTGTGATGGCGTGTGGCAGGAAAGATTTCCTGTATCTGTCCCTTCGACAGCGGAGCTGGAGCAGCCTGTGAGAGAAGGTACTCCGCTGTCTGTCTACTGTGTGATGGAGAGGGTGCTGATCATTGTCCATGATGGATAACAGTTTGTTCAGCGTTCTCCTCTCCACCACGGTCTCAAAAGTCTCCAGCCTGAGACCCAGTACAGAGCCAGCCTTCTTGATGATTTTATCAAGTCTGTTAGTGTCGCTGGCTCTGATGCTGCTGCCCCAACACACGGCAGCAAAGAAAAAGACGCTGGCAACAACAGACTGGTAGAAGATCTCCAACATCTTGCTGCACACGTTGAAGGATCTCAGCTTCCTCAGGAAAAAGAGTCTGCTCATCCCCTTCTTGTACACAGCCTCGGTATTAGATTTCCAGTCCAGTCTGTTGTCGATCACCACTCCCAGGTATCTGTAGTCCTCCACCTCCTCCACCGCCTCCCCCCTGATCCGTATTGGCTGTGAAGGCATCTTCTTCCTCCTGAAGTCGATCACCATCTCTCTGGTCTTGTTGACATTCAGCCTCAGGTGATTCTGGTCGGACCACTCTACAAAGTTGTCTACCAGTGTCCTGTACTCACCCTCCTCTCCCTCTCTTATACACCCTACAACAGCTGAGTCGTCAGAAAACTTCTGTAGGTGACATGACTCAGAGTTGTACTGAAAGTCAGTGGTGTATAAGGTGAAGAGGAAGGGAGAAAGCACAGTTCCCTGTGGAGCTCCTGTATCACTGACCACCACATCAGACAGGACACTGCCCAGACGGACAAACTGTGGCCTGCCTGTCAAGTAGTCAGTAATCCAGGAGATCATTGTGTCGTCAACACCCACCACCCGCAGCTAGTAGCAGAGCGCTAGGCTTTATAATATTAGCTAGCTCCTCTTGTTGTTTTCACTGGGGTTCAGTCTAATGTTAAAGTGGTTCTTGGGCTCCGCCCACAGAGGTTTATCTCAACCAATGAGATTATGTCCATACTACTGGTACTACCATAGATTTGGGACACAACAAACATCCATGTGTAGTTTGGTCAAAGTGAAAAGGTGTGTGACCTCTGACCTCCAGCTGATCAGCTGACCAACCAGCTGTTCTCAGAGCAGCATCATGTAGTTTCCTCATAGAGACGTTCTAGTCTTCTAGTGAGAACCAGTTAACTAGTTAGATTTAGTAACCAGCAAAACCAAGATGAAAACAGGTTGTGGAAACTGCTTATCGGGTTTTAATTTAACTAATTAACTAGTTAACACAATTAAAGAGGTTCTTCAGAACTAGAACATTTAACTGACTGATTAAAATCCAATAAATACAGATCATCTCCGAGTTCCTTCCATGGTCAGAAGGTTGGTCAGAAGGGTGGCGCCCCCTAACGGCAGCAGAAGGTAACTGTTTGAATTTTCATTACCCACAGATCCTCCAAGGTGGCACCAGTAAACTCAATGTGTTCTGTCCTGACGGGACCTGGCAACCTGGAAGCGGTCATGTGTTTAACCACACCCACATCCAAGATGGCGGTGGGAAGGTCAATAGTTGTGGTGCTTGTTGTTTTTATCGTCAGATATTGTTATTCCTTCTGAAAGACCTCGAAGAGCAAGATCAGACAGATCAGGCCTTAGAGAAATGAGGACTTCATTACCCAGAAGCCCTGTGGTGAGGTCAGTAAACGTTCTTCTCAGTGTGGTGGTGGAGGAGCTGAAGAGGTTCAGCAGCTTCTTCTGGATTTCTCTCTCCAGTCTGGATCGGTCACCGAACTGACACCAGGATCTAGTTTGGACCAATAGGGTGAATCTACTGCAGCATCACTTCCTGGTTCAGACTGAGAAGACAGCTGGAGGGTCACAGTGAAACCTGACGAGAGCAGATTTAATATTTTAAAATGCGATGAGCGTAGTGCAGCACAATGATGATGTGACATTTGTTGTTATAAGTCTGTCTTGTCTTAATGTCTTTCAGTTCAGATGGTATTGGATACAGGTTACCTTTACATCAGATATAACCCATCGTTCTGAACCGGGAGGATTCACACTGTAATGCACCCTGATGATAAAAGTCACATTAAGAACCAGTTGAGCCAAATCCTCAACCAAGATCATCTATTGTCTCTCTATTATAATGTGAAGGACAGGATTCATATCCAATCTGTAATATCACACACACACACACACACACACACACACACACACACACACACTTCCTTTGTATAGATTATCCAACATAATCCCAGCTCCTCCTCCTCTGTGGTTTGTCGGATGGAGAAGGTCGCCGCTGAATTAGACGACAATGTCAAGGAGCAGAAGATCTACGATGCCGTCGGTTTCTAAAACCTCTTCTTACCTTTCATCCCTCGCTCTTCTGTCTTCCCCTTCACTCCTCCATCATCATCATCATCATTCAGGGTCACTGTCAGGGTGCTGTGACCTCTGACCTCCTGACTCCTGGTTGATCTGGGAACTGAATACTAAAATTCAATAATCTTAAGTGATCTCTTTAATAAATGTGTTTCCATCAGCTGGTTGAAGTGAAACAGAAAAACGTGCTGGTTTCATATTTCATGCTGCCTGAAGACAAAAACAAAGACGTAAAATATTAAATCTGCTCTCGTCAGGTTTCACTGTGACCCTCCAGCTGTCTTCTCAGTCTGAACCAGGAAGTGATGCTGCAGTAGATTCACCCTATTGGTCCAAACTAGATCCTGGTGTCAGTTCGGTGACCGATCCAGACTGGAGAGAGAAATCCAGAAGAAGCTGCTGAACCTCTTCAGCTCCTCCACCACCACACTGAGAAGAACGTTTACTGACCTCACCACAGGGCTTCTGGGTAATGAAGTCCTCATTTCTCTAAGGCCTGATCTGTCTGATCTTGCTCTTCGAGGTCTTTCAGAAGGAATAACAATATCTGACGATAAAAACAACAAGCACCACAACTATTGACCTTCCCACCGCCATCTTGGATGTGGGTGTGGTTAAACACATGACCGCTTCCAGGTTGCCAGGTCCCGTCAGGACAGAACACATTGAGTTTACTGGTGCCACCTTGGAGGATCTGTGGGTAATGAAAATTCAAACAGTTACCTTCTGCTGCCGTTAGGGGGCGCCACCCTTCTGACCAACTAGTTAACTAGATAGACAGACAGACAAGACAGACAGACAGACAAGACAGACAGACAGACAGACAGACAGACAAGACAGACAGACAGACAGACATAGATAGACCTTTTCTATCTTGTCAACGCCAGTGGTGGCAATCAGGGTGTGTCTGTGTGTGTGTGTGTGTGTGTGTGTGTGTGTGTGTGTGTGTGTGTGTGTGTGTGTGTGTGTGTGTGTGTGTGTGTTAGTGTGCGTGACATGCCAGTGAAATGCAGTAAACTGCTATATTAAGTCCCTCATAATCCCTACTGGACCCATAGAAAGGATTTACCTCTCTCTCTCTGTCTGTCTGTCTGTCTGTCTGTCTGTCTGTCTGTCTGTCTGTCTGTCTGTCAAATGAATCAAATGATATTAAAATTAATGTTTTATGTTTGTCTGATGAATCCCCAATGTACAGTTATTGATATTATTGATACTGTTACTAATATATAAATGTTATTGATAATGTTATTAATATATAAATGTTATTGATAATGTTATTAATATATAAATGTTGTTAATACTGTTACTAATATATAAATGTTTTTGATAATGTTATTAATATATAAATGTTATGATACTGTTACTAATATATAAATGTTATTGATAGTGTTGTTAATATATAAATGTTATTGATAATGTTATTAATATATAAATGTTGTTAATACTGTTACTAATATATAAATGTTTTTGATAATGTTATTAATATATAAATGTTATGATACTGTTACTAATATATAAATGTTATTGATAGTGTTGTTAATATATAAATGTTATTGATAATGTTATTAATATATAAATGTTATTGATAGTGGTGTTAATATATAAATGTTATTGATAATGTTATTAATATATAAATGTTATTGATAGTCTTGTTAATATATAAATGTTATTGATAATGTTATTAATATATAAATGTTGTTAATACTGTTACTAATATATAAATGTTATTGATAATGTTATTAATATATAAATGTTGTTAATACTGTTACTAATATATAAATGTTTTTGATAATGTTATTAATATATAAATGTTATGATACTGTTACTAATATATAAATGTTATTGATAGTGTTGTTAATATATAAATGTTATTGATAATGTTATTAATATATAAATGTTATTGATAGTGGTGTTAATATATAATGAATATAGTGAATGTAGAAATGAAACACATTACACATTCCAGTCACATTAGTCATTAGTACTTGACACCATGTGAGGATCGAACTCACGACCCTGAGACTGAGAGTCACATCACATCTTTATTTAGATTTTAAATTCCTGGTTCAGTTGGTGGAAGGAGTCAATTAACACATCACACCCCCTCAGTCAGGACACCAGGTCTGTACTGCCCCCTGCTGGTCGTGTGTGGTGTTACACCCAGACAGCAGCCTGGTTCAGCCTTTCCTCTCCTGCTCCAGTGTGTGTGTGTGTGTGTGTGTGTGTGTGTGTGTGTCTGTGTGTGTGTGTGTGTGTGTGTGTGTGTGTGTGTTCTCCACCCCATAATGATCCATGATGAGCTGTAAACTGCTCTGCAGTGACACTGACACCACAGTTCTAGTTCTGGTTTAACTAACTAGTTTAACTGATTCTATCACTCTTCTAGATGTAGATGATATGTAGAGTTACCAACACATCCTGATAATCAACATTTGGATGAGATCAAATGAGATGAGATTAGATTAGATTAGATTAGATCAAATCAGATTAGAGTAGAGTAGAGTAGAATAGAGTAGAGTAGATCAAATCAAATCAAATCAAATCAAATCAAATCAAATCAGATCAGATCAGATTACATCAGATTACATCAAATCAGATTAGATCAGATTAGATTACCAGACTGTAATTACTTCAAAGTTAAAGTCCTTTTTCATGTGGCGTTTCTTTCATTTTCATTTATTCTTTATTTAATCACGTAAACTCTTTCTCAAGAGACCTAAGAACAAAAACAGACACACAGACAGCAACAGACAGACAGCAACAGACAGACAGCAACAGACAGAGAGCAATTCCAAACATTGGGCCTCATTCACGAAACGTGCGTACGATCAGATGTTCTTGTATAACGTTAGTATGAACGTTTCTACGGATTCATCATTTTGTTTGTATCGTTGAATTTGTTCGTTGGTACCATCAAATCCTACGAGTGGAAATGTGTTCATGTGTTTTAAACATGCAGGAAGGCTCTTCGAACAGATTATTCTTCATGAAACATCCATCACAGTCGAGCCAAACCTCAACAACAAGATGGTTCAGTGGTAGAAACAAACTGTCCTCATTCAGAACAAGATGATCCAACTGGTTGATCACATGGACCGGACGCCTTCCAAACACAACAACATAGTCCTACCATCTGATGGAGATGCAGCCTGGATCTGATCTGAGTCCAGCTCCAGTGCTGACTGGACACCGACAGTGAGGTCTCTCCTGTTATTGATCGATCCTCTGATCAGTGCTGCCGTCCTCCTGAGGCTGATCATACATCTACTTCTCCTTCATCTAGTTTCATGTTCAACTGTTTCTGGTGTTTCTGCTGAATCAGCATCGACAGCGTTGATAGTTTCTTGCCATGCTTCACTGTGATCAGTTCTTGTGACTCCACTGATGATGCTTCTGAAACTCATGAGAGCAACTCTTCCATTTCAGACTCCTCCAACTTCCTCTTTTCCTCTTTTCCCTGGTGTACTTGAACACAACCCTTCAGTCTGCAGCCTTTTACGGTGTTGAACAGCGTTGACCTGCAAACCGGCTTCAACAGGAACGAGCATCCAATCTACCAACGATATACACCTGTTCTACCAACAAACGTGCACGTCATGAATCCCACGTTCGTGTTTTCGTACGCACACAAATACGACAAATTTACCAATAATTTACGAAAACATGAATGAGGCTGAATGCAAGAAAATGTGAGTTATTGTTTTACATCACTGAGGGTCTGTAAACCTTTACTAGCCTCTACATTCACATCAGCGCTAGTTTAGTTTAGTTTAGCTGTGACATACTGCCGTGCCAGATTTAAGATGAAAAGGGAATATAAATGTATCTGAATCTATAGTTCAGATAATATCATGTCATGATATTATGATTTGTTGAAAGGAATTTGTTTAGGTTAGTTCTTTTACTTCAATTGTCAATTTGTTTGGTGCTTTTATTTTGAAGACTTGAGGTATGACGTATAGTAGAATGTCATTTTAATTTCAGTTAATATCTTGTGTGTGTTTGGATCCCACTTGTGACGAGGGTCTCACTCCTCCACTATGTCTGGACGCGACCAGCAGCTCTGGATATTTCAATTTCAATTTCAATTTCATAATCAGACAAATGTCAGTTTTATTGCAGGAAGTCATGTTGGTGGTTTGCTCCTGGAGTTCATATCAAACAAAACATACATGAATGGAATACGTCTCGTTCCCCAACAGGAAGCACCTTTTGATCCTGAGGCAGGAAGTGTATCGTTAGCCCCGCCCCAACACCTGTCAGTCATCTTGATGTTCTGTCTACTTTGAGGCAGATCACCGGTTAGCTTCACTGGTTATCAGCTGTTTGAATTCAGATGTTATTGTTAACTAGCTGATATTCATGTTTGGTAGTTAGCTTCGTTAGCTAGTTGGCTAACTGTGTTTTGCTGCCTTCCTGTCTGTCTGTCTGTCTGCCTGTCTGTCTGTCTGTCTGTCTGTCTGTCTGCCTGCCTGCCTGCCTGCCTGCCTGCCTGCCTGCCTGTCTGTCTGTCTGTCTGTCTGTCTGTCTGTCTGTCTGCCTGCCTGTCTGTCTGTCTGTCTGTCTGTCTGTCTGTCTGTCTCTGCACACTCAGCAGACGCCTCACTCTGGAGACACACACACACACACACACACACACACGCACAGATAGAGACAGCCGATGATGAAGTGATCATTAAGGTTCATATGACAGCTAGAGAGACACTAATGGATCTGTGTGTGTGTGTGTGTGTGTGTGTGTGTGTGTGTGTGTGTATCTTCCCATGGGGACCTACTGCTAATTCCATACTGCAATAACCACTGCGCTGTTGATTAAGGAATCCCTCTCTCTATCACACACACACACACACACACACACACACACACACACACACAGATGGAGTAAAGATTGATCGACTGATATCTGCTCTGATATGATGCAGGTTGATTGATTACATATTGATTGTAAACCTGAACTGAATCTGATGAGACATTTGATCAGATTCACACAAGGATGATGAATATGTTTTATTAGTAGTAGTATATGGAGTCAGTTAACTCTCAATAGTCACAAATGAATACAACACGATTCACAAAAATATTTTACGATTTATATATAAATGTCTCTGTTCACAAATATATTTTTCAATGCACACACAAATGTGTATCGTTTCATATAAATGTAAAACAAATATATATATAAATGACAGAAGGTTCACAAATAAATTAGTGTTCACAAATGTCTGTTTCCGATGCACAAATACGTCTCGTTTTATATGAATGTAAAACAAATCCACAAATATAAAAAACATTATAAACATTTATAAAAATATAAAAACAGCTGCAGTGTTCATCTAAAACATATTTAAATGTTGTTACATTTATATACAGATTGTCGAATCTGCGTTTAAAACCTCCAGACGAGTTGTGAACCTCGTTACATTTGTGTGGATTTTTGAGAGTTTCCTGACGTGGTTAGATTCACAAATGCATTTTTTCTAAAGGGCCTTTCTCTGTAGCCTATCAGACGCCTCTGTCACGTTCAGCCAATCACACCAGCGTGTGATTTCAATGCTGCGTTCAACATCCGAGTTTGGCGTCCGGTAGCAGTACTCCAAGTGTAAATTAACATAACACGTTTAGCCATTAATTCCCTTGTCGTTGAATACATTTGAATTATGATCGTCTGATTGTGCTAACAATGTGTTATTTACACAGCTAGAAAAGTTAGCTAGGTAATATTTGAACCATAGATAGCAATGAGACTCGGGCCAGCGGCCACTTCACTGACGGCACAGTCGGCTGAGCCAGAGCCGCACCGACTCCAGCAGTGGAGGTCTTGGGTGAGTACTGGTTTACTGTCACTCAAATCTTTTAAAAATAAATCTGGTAGAAGCGACCGCTAACGTTACAGCTAAGACATTAGCACGCTAGCGCGACTAGCTAACGGGTGTCAATAATCTGATATTTACACTCTTAAAGATTAACTAAATCTAACGTGACTTTAGTTTGAGTCCTTTGCATCCACTTTTTGAGAGAATATGTATTTTAAGTTGTGTGTGTAGCTTCAAAGGGTCTCTGAATGGAGAAATGCATTTAAGCTCGTTTTTAGAAAGATCATTTTCAGATGTTTCTGTTCGCCGCCAAAGCCACAGAATAAATATGAAAAAAACGGAGAATTATAATTTGGTTCTGTAAAACTTGATTTTGAACCTTTTGGAAAGAGATTTTCTCATATTTGTGGTTGCTGTACTCCGACTGTACTTGTGCGTTACTGTGAAAGGGTAATTCCGGGATTTTTCAACCCGGTCTCTATGTCCACAAAATCGGCTAGTTTACTGCATAATAGATCCCCGAAGTTTGGGAGCTTTCTCCGGTTCATCGGCTCAACCGGCAGTCGCGTAACGGGCTCAATGGCGGTAACGTAATCCGTAAGGGCAAATTCGGCCGGTCAAAGTAGACCTTTTTTTAACAACAACTCTGAACTCTGAACGCTCAACTCTGACAAAGCTGTTTAATGAAAGCAAGAGGATTCACTGTTGCAAAACGAGGATCGTGTAAACAACCGTCCTCTATCCGACAATGAGTGAATTCTCTTGCTTTCATAAAACAGCTTTGTCAGAGTTGAGCGTTCAGAGTTCAGAGTTGTTGTTAAAAAAAGGTCTATTTCTGGTTAAAAACGGTCTATTTCTGTAGCTATCCTTTCGGTAACGTTGTCAGACACACGAATAGCAATCTGAGCCCGTCCGTGACAAAAACAAGCACTTTTAGTGGACGTACTTTGACCGGCCGAATTTGCCCTTACGGATTACGTTACCGCCATTGAGCCCGTTACGCGACTGCCGGTTGAGCCGATGGACCGGAGCAGCTCCCAAACTTCGGGGATCTATTATGCGGTAAACTAGGGGATGTTGTGGACATAGAGACCGGGTTGAAAAATCCCGGAATTACCCTTTAAGTTTGTTCATCTCTAGTGGGTGTTTGGGTCTATCTGTCTGTCTAGTCTCTCACTCTGTTTCCTTCCCTTGACTCCTTCTCTTTGTGTGAAGGAAGTGGATGAGGAGATCGAGAAATACATTAAGAGATGGAGGAAGGAAGGCAAGAGAGGAAAGACCAGTGAGAAGAAGAGAATTAATTATTGAATTATTATATATACATATATATGTGTGTATATATTCAATATTCTTGCAATTGTTTATAATAAATATTAGAATGGTGCAATTCAGTGTTTGCTGTCAATCAATACCACAACTTTTCATTATCAAATATTTGTGCTTTTTGGGTTTTATACAATATATTGTATGAATGTAAATGTTTGTTAAACTGTGTTGTATTTTTTAGAAAATGTAGACAATTAATTATTTTCGACTATTTACAGGGAATTAAAGAATTCAGTGAGGATGGAAAGGGAATAGTATATAATCTTAAATCGGCCTGTTCTGGGGCTGTTCTGGTTCAGAATCGGCAGAATCGGCTTGGATTTGGCAGACGGAACTGGGCCGATGTACTCAGCCCGATTCTGGGCAGTCATTCAAAATTAAGTCGGGCCATCTCCGGGTTCCGGTGTCGGGCCGCGATCGGGCCGGCATTTCTTTGCTATGTTAGGCAATTTCACACTAGCACCCCAAAACAATCTCAATCCGAAACACAGAGCAGTAGTCTGTTTGAGTTGCGTCAGGATTGTCCACTGTTGCCTGCTGTTTGAGGAGCAAGAGGATGACGAGAGAGAGGATGAAGAGATCAAACCGAAGGCTAAATGTAGAAGAGACTTTGGCATTGTTTCATGAACTGGGTGAAGGGGAATCTGTTGGTGAACGTTGCAGTACGTGTTTCCCAGTGGGACCTTTGAGTAACACGAGTCCAGGCAGACTGTGGCGTGAGTGATACAGGTGTACTGTCTGAGATATGTTTGATATCAGTCAGGTCTTTGAAGATACGTTGTTGTTTGTACTTATTGCTATAATTAAACACTTATTGAAACGGTGTTTCCCCGTGTTACTCCCTCAAAGGTCCCACTGGGAAACACGTACTGCAACGTTCACCAACAGATTCCCCTTCACCCAGTTCATGAATCAATGCCAAAGTCTCTTCTACATTAAGGTCGAATCGCATTTCTCATTTTCACCCCTACGACTCGTTTTCGAGGCCCCTCGCCCTTCGGCTTGGCCCTCGGAACAGAGTTACAAGAGGTAGTGGTTGAAAAATCTCCCTATGAAATGGGACAACTATTACTATGGCAATAATGGTTTTATCACAGTGACATTTGCCGTTCATCTGATGGAGATAGAAAAACATGGACGCTCGCGATTCGTTCACAATTTATACGTTTCACGTTACTAATCGATCAAACAAGTCATCAAATAAAAAGACCACTGCTTCATTACCAGTCCACTTCATGACAGAATAGCGTTAGCGGTGCTCTGTAGTCTAGCAAGCCGTCCTAACGTTACCCTGCCAGTCTGCACTGATATTAGAGGAGCCGGAACAAGTGCAGCAACTTCACTGATGGACTTTAGTTATATTTCGTCATGTGTCATCAAATCAGCCTAAAACAATGTTGTAACGTAACTAACTAGCAAGGTAGAGACATCGGCACACTAGCGATTTTTTTGTTTTGCTTGTTATAAAGAAACGGTCCATAATACATTGAAACGACATTAAACTAAGATAATACGATGCTTATAATATTTTTTAAATCTTTATTAACGAAGAAAATACTACATCTGTGGTTTCCTTTTGTTGCTTGTGCAGCTTCCCCCCCATCTTGCCGATGATTGCCGGAGATTTGTCATAACCGTTGGTTTGTAGTGTGCCCCTGAAAAATCTTCGTTTGGAGGGCCATGTACTTCGCCCTACCCCTCGATCACGATCATAATTCAAATGTATTCAATCACGAACAACAAGGGGATTATTGGCTAAACATGTTATGTTTAATTTACACTTGGAGTACTGCTACCGGACGCCAAACTCGGATGTTGAACGCAGCATTGAAATCACACGCTGGTGTGATTGGCTGAACGTGACAGAGGCGTCTGATAGGCTACAGAGAAAGGCCCTTTAGAAAAAATGCATTTGTGAATCTAACCACGTCAGGAAACTCTCAAAAATCCACACAAATGTAACGAGGTTCACAACTCGTCTGGAGGTTTTAAACGCAGATTCGACAATCTGTATATAAATGTAACAACATTTAAATATGTTTTAGATGAACACTGCAGCTGTTTTTATATTTTTATAAATGTTTATAATGTTTTTTATATTTGTGGATTTGTTTTACATTCATATAAAACGAGACGTATTTGTGCATCGGAAACAGACATTTGTGAACACTAATTTATTTGTGAACCTTCTGTCATTTATATATATATTTGTTTTACATTTATATGAAACGATACACATTTGTGTGTGCATTGAAAAATATATTTGTGAACAGAGACATTTATATATAAATCGTAAAATATTTTTGTGAATCGTGTTGTATTCATTTGTGACTATTGAGAGTTAACTGACTCCATAGTAGTAGTACTAGGAGTAGTACTAGTATCCTGGGTGTCAATATAGAGTTTTAGTCCTGATCTAAATTCTATTTTCAGGTTTGTGCTGAAAGAATAAAATTCTGAAGAAAAAAAACAAAAACGGAAAGTGAATTTTTAGCATGAAATCGATCAAATGTCAGCAGGACGTCCTGGTCTGGAGTGGGAGGTCTCAGTCTGAAGACAGGATCTTTGTCACACTCCACCATATAAACAGAGGGGGGGGGGGGGCTGAGGTCAGCAAAATACACAGCAGAGAGAGAAAGGGGGGTGGGGGCAGATAAGGAGAGAGAGAGAGAGAGAGAGAGAGAGAGAGAGAGAGAGAGAGAGAGAGAGGGGCCACATTCTGCTGCTTTACATGGTTACACACACACACACACACACACACGCTGATGTCAGCCTATTACCCTGTCATACTGTAGTCATCACCCAATCTCCTCCCTCTGAAGGCGGTCTCTCTCTCTCCCCCCCCCCCCCCTCTCTCTCTCTCTCTTCCTTCCTTTTTTTTTCTCTTTCCTTCTTGGCGCCCCGCCCCCCTACACACACACACACACACACACACACACACACACACACACACACACACCCTTCCTTTATCACTGGTTCCTATTGCCTATGAGAGAGAGAGAGAGAGACAGAGAGAGACAGAGAGAGAGAGAGAGAGAGAGAGAGAGAGAGAGAGAGAGAGAGAGAGAGAGAGAGAGAGAGAGAGAGAGAGAGAGAGAGAGAGAGAGAGAGAGACTCCTCATTGCTCGACTGTGTAGTAAAGGTCCATTAAGCCACCAAGCTACAGTACTACCTGCGGGCATCACTCACACACACACACACACGCTCATGCACAAACACACATTCACGCTGATCGACGCACGCACAAACGCACAAACTCACGCACACGCACGCACGCTGTCCCTGTGTGTGAGGGCTACTACTCCACATCTGTCCATCCTGTGACTGCCGTGGACGCCTGGTACTCTACCTTAGCTTTGCATTACCTGCAGTGGACAGTACGCACACGCACACACACACACACACACACACACACACACACACACACACACACACACACAGACGCGCGCGCACACAGACACACACACACAGACACACACACACACACACACACACACACACACACACACACACACGGAGCAGCAGCACCAAGGGAGCGATCAATACACTAAAAGCCCAGGGAGGATTTCCAGCAGCAGCGTCGCGGGGGAGGAAACGGCAGAATTATGAAGGTACGTTTGTTTTTCTGGTCTCCCGACACAGAAACCGGAGCTCGTTCGGCGTCATTTTGACCGAGAAACCCCGTTATCGGTGTTTTCGTGGCGGTAGAACGCCGCTGTCAGCAGATTTGAGCCGCTGTCAGAGCCACGCTGCTACATGACGGTCCGATGCGTCTTTCTGCCTCCTGTCGATGCTGCTGTACACGGAGCGACACGGAGCCGCTCCAGGATCAGCCTTTCATACACCGACTGTGTTAAATACTGTTTACATCCTATAGCCCTGAGCTGGGAGCTGCTCTTTGTCTGCTCTGCCCATTTATAATGAATGGCAGCAGAGCTGGGTTGTACGGAGGCGAGAAGGAGGCTTTAGGAGGAGGAGGTGTATTATAGAGGAGGTGGTATAGATGGTGTACTGAAAGGAGGACGTAGAGATGGTATACTACTGAGAGGAGGTGGTATAGATGGTATACTACAGAGAGGAGAGGTATAGATGGTACTGAGAGGAGGAGGTATAGATGGTATACTACTGAGAGGAGGTGTTATAGATGGTATACTACTAAGAGGAGGTGTTATAGATGGTACTCTGAGAGGAGGTGTTATAGATGGTATACTACTGAGAGGAGGTGTTATAGATGGTACTGAGAGGAGGAGGTACAGATGGTATACTACTGAGAGGAGGTGTTATAGATGGTACTGAGAGGAGGAGGTACAGATGGTATACTACTGAGACGAGGAGTTATAGATGGTACTGAGAGGAGGAGGTATAGATGGTATACTACTGAGAGGAGGTGTTATAGATGGTATACTACTGAGAGGAGGTGTTATAGATGGTACTGAGAGGAGGAGTTATAGATGGTATACTACTGAGAGGAGGTGTTATAGATGGTACTGAGAGGAGGAGTTATAGATGGTATACTACTGAGAGGAGGTGTTATAGATGGTACTGAGAGGAGGAGTTATAGATGGTATACTACTGAGAGGAGGTGTTATAGATGGTATACTACTGAGAGGAGGTGTTATAGATGGTACTGAGAGGAGGAGTTATAGATGGTATACTACTGAGAGGAGGTGTTATACAAAGAGTAGGTGTTATAGATGGTATACTACTGAGAGGAGGAGGTATAGATGGTATACTACAGAGAGGAGGTGTTATAGATGGTATACTACAGAGAGGAGGTGTTATAGATGGTACTGAGAGGAGGAGTTATAGATGGTATACTACAGAGAGGAGGTGTTATAGATGGCACTGAGAGGAGGAGTTATAGATGGTATACTACTGAGAGGAGGTGTTATAGATGGTATACTACTGAGAGGAGGTGTTATACAAAGAGTAGGTGGTATAGATGGTATACTACTGAGAGGAGGAGGTATAGATGGTATACTACTAAGAGGAGGTGTTATAGATGGTATACTACAGAGAGGAGGTGTTATAGATGGTACTGAGAGGAGGAGTTATAGATGGTATACTACAGAGAGGAGGTGTTATAGATGGTACTGAGAGGAGGAGTTATAGATGGTATACTACAGAGAGGAGGTGTTATAGATGGTACTGAGAGGAGGAGTTATAGATGGTATACTACTGAGACGAGGAGTTATAGATGGTACTGAGACGAGGAGTTATAGATGGTATACTACAGAGAGGAGGTGTTATAGATGGTACTGAGAGGAGGAGTTAGATGGTATACTACTGAGACGAGGAGTTATAGATGGTATACTACTGAGAGGAGGTGATACAGATAGGTGGTAGGTAGTGCACTACTGAGGAGGAGGTATTTTAGTGAGGTGGAGGAGGACGAAGAGGAGGAGGTATATTCAACAGTATGACAGTAGCTACATGAACCTGAACCTGTTCTCAGTCCAGAAGCAACCAGGATGGAAATATTGAGGATGTGACTGTGAGGGACAATCTGAATATGAGCATCAGTCCAGACTGACTGACGTTATGCTAGGCCTTCCAAGTCTCCTTCTACCCATAATGCCTTGTGTTCTGGGGTGGTTTCCTGTAGCTGGTTGGATCCTGTTCTCTCTCCTAATGAACCACCACAGTTCTCTTCTACCCATAATGCCTTGTGTTCTCTTGTTAGAGGACTGAGACGTTTTCAGGCATCTCGTCGGTTATTCATCTCATCGAGACCAACCAGCTAAAGAGGTTAATAAATCCACCAGAACATGCTGGCTGTGAACGCAGCCTTAAACATACTAGTACTACCCAGAAACAGACATGTGGGCTGTGAGCCATGGTTTAGGAAACACCTTCGTCCACTATAGAGCTCATAATCTGGTCACACAGTATGACTGAAAGAAAGATATGAAACTAAGTGTGTGTGTGTGTGTGTGTGTGTGTGTGTGTGTGTGTGTGTGTGTGTTTGACGTTAGCTCTGATGTTGAGTGTTTATCAGTATGTGTCTGGAAGTGGCGCTGGTGTTGGCGAGGCGTCGTCCTCCGGTTAATATTTATCCAAGAGTTGAAAGGTCCAGGTGAGATTAGTAGAGGAGAAACACAACTGACAACTCATGAATAGAGGAATAAATAGAAGCACACCCTGCAGCAGAATGAAGAAACGGAACGGAGAAGAACTAAGAATAGAACCAGAACGATAAATTCACCTCCTAGAACCACACGGTCTAGAAGGACTCGGTTGTGTTCTCCAAGGACTCGGTTGTGTTCTCCAAGGACTCGGTTGTGTTCTCCAAGGACTCGGTTGGGTTCTCCAAGGACTCGGTTGTGTTCTCCAAGGACTCGGTTGTGTTCTCCAAGGACTCGGTTGTGTTCTCCACAGCAGCGGTCTGGATCTACCTGGTAGGGAAGCTCTTTGTCATTTCATGAAGTTGTGAAACCTGGAACAACTTCTCTCTCATGTGTTTGTATTTGGGATTTGTGTTTCCTCTCTTGGTCTCCAGTTTCTAGTTCCACTTCCTGGTCGTTGATTCTGTATTTCGTTCGTTTACCTTTAGTTGGTCCTTCTAGCTTTTAGTTTTATTTCGGATGTTGTGACTGATGAGAGGACGTTACATGTAATTGAACATTGACATCAATGTGAAGATGAGTTTCCTCTGAGATCTTCCTCTGATCTCATGGTTTCATATCCAGGAGATTAAGTGACTCTTATTTCAGATCATGTGGAGATCTGTTATTGTGATCAGATCAACATGAGCTGATATGTGGTTGATTCTCCTTTAGTCTCATGTTAGTCATCAGAGCTCATCAGAGTCTAGGAGACATGAGATCTCTTCTTGGATGTTGCTTTCCTCTGGGACTCTTGGTGATTTTCATGTTTTAGCTTCAGTTGAAGGATCACAGGCTCCTCTATGGGTTGAGGAAACTCGACCACCCCTGAGTTGATGAAACCTTTTCAAAACTAGGAAATAACAAAGATTAATTTCTAATAAAACAAATGTTATGATCACAACTCTGGCAGGACACAACTACTGCTGGATTTGGAAGTTTTAATACTTCCGAGTCATTGATTTTAACCATCGAGTCGTCACCGACCTTTGACCCCAAGCTGACCCCACCTCTGACGGTCGACCCTCAGACTCCATTCTGGTTGACTGTCGATGGAACAGCTCTAGGATCTGTCTGCTGGTGACATCATCAGAAGATTGCTTTTTCTGGTGATGACATCATCAAAGTGCTCCTGGCTGCTGGGTTCTGGAGACTCGTCTCAGATCGATGTTGACAGCAGCTGTCAGGACCGCTGAGCGTCACAGATGGAACAACAACTACTAAATAAACCTTCCTACCTTTTCCTCACGGCGCTTTTTACCTTCCCTCCACTTCCCCTTCAGTCAGGGTCATTCCAGGTCACAGGAATATATCCATCTGCGGTCAGGCTGCCGTGACCTCTGACCTTTGACCTCCTGACTGCTGGTTACTTGTAATGTTGCTGATCTAGAAACTGAAGCTGATTCTGCTGTTCAGTGGAGTCTGGATCAGAATAGTAGTAGTAGTACTAGTAGTAGTAGTAGTAGTAGTAGTAGTGATCGCACTAGTAATAGTAGTATTAGTAGTAATAGTAGTAATGAAACATATTACTAACCAGTAAGTACCGACCTGTAACAATACTATTGATTACAGATTACTATTGATTGGTAAACGTGTAATTTATAGCTCATAATGTTCAGCTGCGTAACAAAGACTACAGATCTGTGATGTAAAAGACTACAAGTCCCAGGGTGACTCAGCAGCATGCATTATTTATGGTGTGTGTATAGGACGACACGTTGCCTTCTGGGAAACATTAGTGACAAAGCAACGTCTGTACACAGGATGATCTCTAACTAAACCCCCCCCCCCCCCCCCCCCCCCCCCCACTCTGCACCACTACTTCCTGTCTTATTGCACTACCAATTTGCAGATTGCACTACTACTACTCAGTGCTAGTACCTCCCTCGTGTGTTTACACTGTTTATAACTACTATCTGGATTGGATGTTTCCTATTGGTCTGAATCTTGTTCATGTTGTTACATTGTATTGCTTTTTATATTTATGATGTAAGCCCCGCCCCCATTTGCCCCCGTTCTTTTTGCGAGGTCACAACCTACTTTTTGTTTTATGTGTGCTCTGGCAGAATATAATGCCAATAAAGTTTAATTGAATTGAATGTGCAGGACTGTATATTTATTACTTCCATGCAGTAGAAATATATGAACCAGAAAGTAGAAAACATATCGACTACTGCACCATGATAACAGCTGTTAGTATTACTACTGTTAGTATTACTAATACTAGTATTGTTCCGTCGTCTCCTTCATCGCTTTACTCTTCAGATATCTGTCATCTTCCTCCTGGTCTACCTCTCTTTTCTCCTCCTCCTCCTCTTCCTCCTTTTCCTCCCCCCTCCCTCTCCACATTCTCCTGTATTTACTAGGCTACTGTAGTATATGTAGTATATTGTAGCACATGGTAGTATGTTTTACTGTAGTACATCTAGTATGTTGTAGTACATGGTAGTTTGTTTTACTGTAGTACATCTAGTATGTTGTAGTACACGGTAGTATATTTTACCGTAGTACATCTAGTATGTTGTAGTACTCGGTAGTATATTTTACTGTAGTACATTTTATTGTTCTGCTGCAGCCTCATTAAAGATGTCTGCATAGAGCTGACCTCTGTACAGACCAACACACACACACACACACACACACACACACACACACACACACACACACACACACACACACAGAAAAAGATAGACAGTGAAAATTAGGCCAATCATTCACACACTAAAATACAGTCATGCACAATATATGTTAAGGCTCTCTCTCTCTCTCTCTCTCTCTCCATCTCTCTCTCTCTCTCTCTCTCTCTGTCTCTCTCCCTGTCTCTCTCTCTCTCTCTCTCTCTCTCTCTCTCTCTCTCTCTCTCCCTGTCTCTCTCCTGTCTCTCTCTCTCTCTGTCTCTCTCTCTCTCTCTCTCCGTCTCTCTCCCTGTCTCTCTCTCTCTCTCTCTCTCTCTCTCTCTCGCTCTCTCTCTCTCTCTCTCCCTGTTCTCTCTCTCTCTCTCTCTCTCTCTCTCTCTCTCTCTCTCTCTCTCTCTCTCTCTCTCTCTCTCTCTCCCTGTTTATCTCTCTCTCTCTCTCTAGTTGTATTAATCCAGCGTAGTGATTTATCACTCTTGACGTGTCATTTTTCATCCCAACTGGTTCTCATCAGTCACAACGTTGCCTCTCTCCTTCCTGGTGACCCTGGTGGTTTTGCTAGACCAATGAAAACGCACTAGTCTAGTCTTGACTTGTCTGGCCCCGCCCAGAAGGTCATGCCCCGCCCACTGTGGCCCTCTCAGCAGACGGAGTGCAGTGTGTTGAAACAAGTACAGTAACAAACTACATCAGCCAATCAAATCTGTCCGGAGGCGGTCACTGTCCATGTGGGGAACAAAAACAGGCTCCGCCCACCGACTCCATCATCCCACTGGGAGAATTCAACACTCACATTGGCTGAAGCTCATTGGTTTGATGTATTTCATGAGCAGTACCTGGATGTGTAGTAGCAGGTAGACCTCCAGCACGATGCTTTCAGGGACAAAACATGGATTTGGATGAATGTGTTTCCTATCTGCTGCCCTGCAGGCTCCGCCCCCATCGGTGATGAAACACTGAAGATGTCGGGGTAGTATGAGCATAACAAACGGTGTGATGCTGTTCATTCCCGTTTCCATACTGACTAGTGGTCTGATCTCTGATCTGTGTTACTGGACGTTTTATATGATATAAAAAATATATATAAATAAATATAAAATATAAATAATTATAAAAAATATATATGGCATATCTGGGCGAGTACTGAAGACCTGTGCTAATCAGCTAGCTCCAGTGTTCACCAGGATATTCAACATCTCCCTGGCTGAGTCTGTGGTCCCGCCTGCTTCAAGAGATCCACTATTGTCCTTGTGCCCAAGAATGCTTCTCCAGCATGTCTGAATGATTATAGACCGGTGGCCCTCACCTCGGTGGTCATGAAATGCTTCGAGAGGCTGATAAAGGACTACATCTGCGCCTTCCTCCCTTCCTCCATGGACCCGCTGCAGTTTGCCTATCGTCCAAACAGATCCAGGATGATGCTGATGGTGCTGCAGGTACTGCACACCACACTGTCATCTGGACAGCCGGAGGGGGGGGCTATGTGAGACTGCTGTTCATTGATTATAGTTCAGCTTTCAATACCATAGTCCCCTCCAGACTGGCTGGAAAGTTGAGTGAGCTGGGACTGAACACCCCCTGTGTGCCTGGATCCTGGACTTCCTGACCGCCAGGCCCCAGGTGGTCAGGGTGGGCAGACACACCTCCAACCCCCTCACCCTGAACACAGGATCCCCCCAGGGTTGCGTCCTCAGCCCCCTACTGTACTCCCTGTACACACATGACTGTGTGGCCAGGTTCAGCTCCAACTACATCATTAAGTTTGCGGATGACACAGTGGTGGTGGGCCTGATCTCCGACAACGACGAGAAGGCCTACCTGGAGGAAGTTGCTGATCTGTCACTCTGGTGCCATGACAACAGCCTCCTCTTGAATGTCACCAAAACTAAGGAGCTGATTGTGGACTTTAGGAGGACACAACAACAGAGGACGTATTCACCACTGGGGATTAATGGGACGACTGTGGAGAGGGTGAGCAGGTATAAATACCTGGGAGTCCACATCACTGAAGATCTCACATGGTCCACACACACAGACACTCTAGTGAGGAAGGCAAGGCAGCACCTTTACCACCTCAGGCAACTGAGGACATTTCAAGTCTCCCGGAGGATCCTTCAGTCCTTCTACTCTGGAGCTGTAGAGAGCATCCTGACAGGAAGCATCACTGCCTGGTTTGGCAACAGCTCCACTCAGGACAGGAAGGCTCTGCAGAGAGTATTGGAACTACACTCCCCACCCTGCAGGACTTGTACACCAGAACCAGAACCAGAGCCTGCAGGATCATGAAGGATCCTCACCACCCCAACAACAGACTGTTTCAGCTGCTGCGGTCAGGCAAGCGCCTCCGTAGTCACGCTGCTAAAACAGAGAGACTGAGACGGAGTTTCTTTCCTCAGGCCATCAGGACTGTGACCTCTGACCTCACCAGGACCCACCAAGACCCACACACTGCCCCTCTTATACACACACTCACACACTCACACACATACACACACACACACACACACACACACACTTAGGTAAAAACTACACATTATTTATACTATATTACATACATACAATTTCCCCTTTTTTTTTTTACTATATTCTTATTTCCAAGTGCTCTTACTGTAAACATTGTGTTGTTTTTTATAGAGCTCTTACTATGACATTGTAAATATTGTGTTGGTTTTTTGATTGTAAATAGTGTGAATCTGTTATTTTGCCATTTTCACATTCCTGCTGAGCATTGACACTTTTGCATTTCACTGCACACCTCGTGTGTGTATGTGACAAATAAACTTCTTGAATCTTGAATCTATATTTAGCATTTTGGAGCTGTTTTGAATTTGAATGTGACCTATCCCTTACAGGTCTATACAGAAGGTCAAAGGTGACATCAGTGTCAACAGAGAGTTCATTCATTCTGTTATTCATTAACTGGTTGAAACGACGACACCAACGTTTCCACTGGTTGAACTGGGAATAAACTCTTTCTGAACTGGCTGGATGTCATGTTGTAGACCTTTGACCCCACACCACAGGTCTTGCATTCTATTCTATTCTATTCTATTCTATTCTATTCTAGCTCCTCGGCTCTGGACAGTAAAACACTGCAGTTCAATATTAATGGAACTAAACAGAAACAGTGGTAGTGTCCATAATGTCCCCATGTTCTAATTTTCACTCAGTTCAGATCTGGATTCAGTTCAGTTCTGGATTCAGTTCAGATCTCTAGATTCAGTTCAGATCTCTAGATTTAGTTCAGTTCTCTAGATTCAGTTCAGTTCTGGATTCAGTTCAGATCTGGATTCAGTTCAGATCTCTAGATTCAGTTCAGATCTCTAGATTCAGTTCAGTTCTGGATTCAGTTCAGTTCTGGATTCAGTTCAGATCTGGATTCAATTCAGATCTCTTGATTCAGTTCAGATCAGTGATCAGCGTCTCACAACAGCCAGGAGGTTTTCAGGCTTCACTTGGCTTGTCGTCCCTCTGATGGTTCACTGTCCTGGGATCAGCTCTCTTTACGTCAAACTACCAGTGGATCCAGTGGATCCAGTCAACCAAGGACTGAAGTTCCCTACTATAGTCATGATAGTACTACACTCATCTGTACTCTGATCCCTCTTATCTGAGAGAGGACGACTGATGGGGGGCGGAGCTTGTGTTAAAGAGCAATCCGCTCGCTCCCTCTTGTCCTGTAGCCCCGCCCCCCAGCCCAGGACAAACTAACCCAGGATATACCAACTCATGACATCACAGAATACCTCATATCAATTATGGATGACATTTTTTAAGAGAAGAAATTAGTGCAGAGAGTTTGCTTTGGGCTTTACATTGGTTGGTGTGTAACTCTTTCAGTGAGTTAGTTGGTTGGTGTGTGACTCTTTCAGTGAGTTAGTTGGTTGGTGTGTAACTCCTTCAGTGAGTTAGTTAGTTGGTGTGTAACTCTTTCAGTGAGTTAGTTGGTTGGTGTGTAACTCTTTCAGTGAGTTAGCTGGTTGGTGTGTAACTCCTTCAGTGAGTTAGTTGGTTGGTGTGTGACTCTTTCAGTGAGTCAGCTCGTTGGTGTGTAACTCTTTCAGTGAGTTAGTTAGTTGGTGTGTAACTCTTTCAGTGAGTTAGCTGGTTGGTGTGTAACTCCTTCAGTGAGTTAGTTGGTTGGTGTGTGACTCTTTCAGTGAGTCAGCTCGTTGGTGTGTAACTCTTTCAGTGAGTTAGTTAGTTGGTGTGTAACTCTTTCAGTGAGTTAGTTAGTTGGTGTGTGACTTTCAGTGAGTTAGTTGGTTGGTGTGTAACTCTTTCTGTGAGTTAGTTGGTTGGTGTGTAACTCCTTCAGTGAGTTAGTTAGTTGGTGTGTAACTCTTTCAGTGAGTTAGCTGGTTGGTGTGTAACTCCTTCAGTGAGTTAGTTGGTTGGTGTGTGACTCTTTCAGTGAGTCAGCTCGTTGGTGTGTAACTCTTTCAGTGAGTTAGTTAGTTGGTGTGTAACTCTTTCAGTGAGTTAGTTAGTTGGTGTGTGACTCTTTCAGTGAGTTAGTTGGTTGGTGTGTAACTCTCTTTGTGGGCTACATTACATTACAGTCATTTAGCAAACACTTTTATCCAAAGCGACTTACAGTTGAGCTGTCCAGGCCAGACGTCTGGTTGGCTTGGTGTCATCACACCAAATGAAATGCCGGAACCAGAAAACGGCCAGTGCAGCAACTGAAAGTTCCATTTGCTTTGTAAATTCATAAGTGCATCTTCTGCTGGCTGACAAAGATGTTGGGATGTTGGTACAAGCAGGGTAACAGGACAGGAATGCTTGTGACAGGCTAGCCAGACTGGCAGCACTCCCCAGTGGAGGCCAGAGTTGAGTGATGGAGGCCAGCAGGAGGAGGAGCCAGTAGGAGGCCAGAGTCCAGAGATGCATCAGCAGGAGGCTGCACCTCTCTGTTGGTGCTGCTGGAGGACGTCTGGAGGTTCTCTCTGGAGTTGAGAGGCTGACCGACAGTGACCCGACATGAAGCTCATCAAGTCTAGATCAGCTGTAAATGGTCACTTTGATTGGAAGAAAGTGTGTACCAAGAAAAGAAAAAAACATGAATATTTGCTGTTACTCCAATCTACTCTACCTGTGCACCCCCTCACCCCTCAGTATGCGCGCAGTATGAAACTCAAAGGAGGATTAGCTTTGATCTGTAGAAAGTGACCCCAGATCTCTCCCTGTGGCTGACTTCCTGTTAACTTCCTGTTGTTAACATCTTGTTGTTGTCTTCCTGTTGTTAACTTCCTGTGGCTAACTTCCTGAGGTTAACTTCCTGAGGCTAACTTCCTGCGACTAACTTCCTGTTGTTAACTTTCTGTGGTTAACTTCCTGTTGTTAACTTTCTGTGGTTAACTTCCTGCGGCTAACTTCCTGTTGTTAACTTTCAGTGGTTAACTTCCTGTTGTTAACTTTCTGTGGTTAACTTCCTGTTGTTAACTTTCTGTGGTTAACTTCCTGTTGTTAACTTTCTGTGGTTAACTTCCTGTTGTTAACTTTCTGTGGTTAACTTCCTGCAGCTAACTTCCTGAGGCTAACTTTCTGTTGTTAACTTCCTGTCTGCAGCTCGGCCATCATGTCTAAAGCGACGGTGAAGAAGCTGCACTGGCGCTCCAAGGTAATACTGAATATTATGTTGATAATATAATGTGTAAATAAATATAAATATCTCAATCTAGTGTTTGTTTCTATTGTACATCATTAGAATTAATGAAAAAATACATACTTCAACTCTTGCACCAAATATATAGTTGTATTTATTTGTTTGTTTGTTCACATTTATTTATTTATATAATTATACATTTTTGTATACTAGAAACTTAAAATACAATCTTTTGTTCTCCTTCCTTCCTTCCTTCCTTCCTTCCCTAACTCAGGTGCAGGAGAGTTTTGTGCCATTGGGCGGTGGCTCTGGGGAGCTGGGCGTCGCTATCGGGGGCGGGGCCGACTACGGAGAGTTCCCATTTGTCACAGCGGCCCCTGGGGGCGGGGCCACAGTGGGTGATGTCATCCTAGAAATTGGGGGGACGCCCGTATTAGGAATGACACTGGGTGATGTCAGAGGAGTCCTCAACTCCTGCCCTCATCCAATAAGAATCAAGACGGTCTCACCAGGTGAGTCAACAGTTTACACACACACACACACACACACACACACACACACATTATTGAATTCTACTTTAACACAGTAAATGTGAATGGCATGAATGAAATTTCAACATTCTCTCTCTCTCTGTCTCTTTGTCTCTCTCTCTCTCTCTCTCTCTCTCTCTCTCTCTCTCTCTCTCTCTGTCTCCCAGGCTCGTCCCTCTGTAAGGATCTCAGGTTGTACCTCAGTAAGTGTTTCACTCCGGGGTCGATGGACAGTCAGCTGCAGCAGCTCATCAGAGAGAACCTGTACCTGCGCGCTGTACCCTGTATGCACGCTCGCACACACACATGCACATACATGCACACACATTAAATAAAGAGTTAATGTATTAGTTTAAATAAAGAGTTAAAATAAAGAGTTAAAGTATTCGTTTAAATAAAGAGTTAAAGTATTTGCTTCAATAAAGAGTTAAAGTATTTGTTTAAATAAAGAATTAAAGTATTTGTTTCAATAAAGAGTTAAAGTATTTGTTTAAATAAAGAGTAAAAGTATTTGTTTCAATAAAGAGTAAAAGTATTCGTTTAAATAAAGTTAAAGTATTAGTTTAAATAAAGAGTAAAAGTATTAGTTTAAATAAAGTTAAAGTATTAGTTTAAATAAAGAGTTAAAGTATTAGTTTAAATAAAGAGTTAAAGTATTTGTTTAAATAAAGAATTAAAGTATTTGTTTCAATAAAGAGTTAAAATATTTGTTTCAATAAAGACTTAAATTATTTGTTTCAATAAACAGTTAAAGTATTTGTTTCAATAAACAGTTAAAGTATTGGTTTAAGACTATGTCCACACTAAATTTGAAAACGCCGTGTTGTCGTCCCGTCCACACTATGGTGGAGTTTTTAACCCCCAAAACGGAGCTTTTTGAAAACACTCACTCCAGTGTCTAAATCTGAAAACACCGGCCCCCCGTTGCAGTGCGGATGGAGAAAATGGAGACTTTTGAAAACGACATTTCACTGACGTTTCACTGCTTGACTGTCACTTGATGCAGCCGTGAGCGGCCGAGTGGTCTGCACATGCCCATGGAAGGAGGTATCTGCTTTTCGAAGCTTTTCACTAGACCCAAAAATGCTGTTTTCAAATTTAAATGGCTTCGTGTGGACATACTCTAAAGAAAGAGTAAAAGTATTTGTTTAAATGAAGAGTAAAAGTATTTGTTTAAATAAAGAGTAAAAGTATTTGTTTAAATGAAGAGTAAAAGTATTTGTTTAAATAAAGAGTTGGTTTGAATTGAGGCTGGTGGAAAATTTAGAGAGTGTTCAGAGTGTTTAGTACAAGGTGTGGATTTGGTTATTTACACAGGAAATAGTTTACTCACCTAGGCAGGGCACGCACACATACACACTCTCTCACACACACACACACACACACACACACACACACACACACACACACACACACACACACACACACACTCTTGTCCTGATGCAGCCATTTCTCAGGTTTATGAATCACTTTTACAACCAGACGGCGCTCCAGATGAACACCAGGCCCCCTAGTTCCTGAAATTTGGAGATACAAGGTTTTCACTCAACAACAGCGATATACTAATGCACAAGGACGTATACACACACGCTCTCCCCTTTCCCCTGCATACACCCCCCCCCCACACACACACACAGTGGGATATTTGAAGTGTGAGTCTTGTTTGTCCGGCTGCATTGAGGAGCAGCGCTGGATGTTTGTTAAGTAACTCAGGACTGAAATTGAGACAGAGCTGCTCCAGGGTCAGATCTCCACTTGTTCTTCCTTTACTCTCATTTAGTGATTTCATGTCATGGATCAGATTTAGTGTTGAACTGTAGAACTGTCTATACTCTATGAGAGCTAGAGTAATAGTCATAATAGATAATCTATAGCCGATAATCGTCAATAGTGGTAAGAGTTTCAATAGTCATTCTTATACATCTCTGTAACCTCCTCAAGGACCCATATAACCTCCTCAAGGACCCATGTAACCTCCTCAAGGACCCATATAACCTCCTCAAGGACCCATGTAACCTCCTCAAGGACCCATATAACCTCCTCAAGGACCCATATAACCTCCTCAAGGACCCATGTAACCTCCTCAAGGACCCATGTAACCTCCTCATGGACCCATGTAACCTCCTCATGGACCTCTCTAACCTCCTCAAGGACCCATATAACCTCCTCAAGGACCCATATAACCTCCTCAAGGACCCATATAACCTCCTCAAGGACCCATGTAACCTCCTCATGGACCTCTGTAACCTCCTCAAGGACCTCTGTAACCTTCTCATGGACCTCTGTAACCTCCTCAAGGACCTCTGTAACCTCCTCAAGGACCCATGTAACCTCCTCAAGGACCCATGTAACCTCCTCATGGACCTCTGTAACCTCCTCATGGACCTCTGTAACCTCCTCAAGGACCTCTGTAACCTTCTCATGGACCTCTGTAACCTTCTCATGGACCCATGTAACCTCCTCAAGGACCCCTGGAACCTCCTCAAGGACCCCTGTCATCTCCTCAAGGACTCCTGGAACCTCCTCATGGACCTCTGGAACCTCCTCAAGGACCCCTGGAACCTCCTGGATCTCTGGAGGTTCTTGCACCTCAGAATCGGAATCAAATTTATTGGCCAAGTACATTCACACATACAAGGAATTTGAGTCGGTGACGTTGGTGTATTAAAAAACAGACAGACACATCAATCAAATAAAGAAACTCAAACAGTCAAACAATATATACATATATACAATGAAAGAAATAAGTAACTAAGTGTGTGTGTCTGGAGGGTGGGGGGGTCAGGGCTTGGTGTGTCAGCCCCACTGCCGTGGGGAAGAAGCTGTTCAAGTGCTGGGAGGTTTTGGTTTTGGACCGCAGCCTCCTGCCAGAGGGGAGAGGTTCCAACAGGGAGTGTCCAGGGTGAGAAGGGTCAGCCATGATCCTTCCAGTCCACTTCCTGATCCTGGAGGCATACAGGACCTGAAGCGGCGGCAGGTCACAGCCAATCACCTTCTCTGCTGAGTGGATGATGCGCTGCAGTCTGGCTTTGCCCCTGGCAGAGGCACCAGCAACGGTGGACTCCATGATGGCCGTGTAGAACTGGACCATCATTATCTGCGGCAGGTTGAACTTCTTCAGCTGCCGCAGGAAGTACATCCTCTGCTGGGCCTTCCTGGTGATGTTCTGCTCCCACCTGAGGTCCTGGGTTATGGTGGGGCCCAGGAATCTGAATGACTCCAGAGGGCTCCTGTGGGAGCCACACAGGTTGAGGGGGTCCCCTAATCTAGATAGAGCCAGGCAGGGGCGATTTTAGGGCTGGACTAGAATGTTGTCTTT
>JAXDDW010000118.1:900000-910000 GCA_034670385.1 Hoplostethus mediterraneus | reverse complement strand
CATCAACTCCTCCTCCAATACCCTATCAACACTGCCCCTCCCTCAGCCTGAAACCGGCCTCCACCCAAACCCTATGACCCCCACCACCCCTAACAACACCACCTCCTCCACCACACCTCCTGGTGCCCCTGTCCAGCGCCCCCCAATGCCCCAGACGTCCCTCGCCCTCACCCCGCCCAGGGAGGTCCCAACCTGCGGCTTCAACGGGTGCCCAGCCAACCACCAACCACCCTCCTCTACCTCCCGACCCAGCCCAGGGATGATGGTCCCTCTTGGGGCAGGGTCACCTGGGTCTGCCCCTGGGGGGGAGCTCGTCCCAGTGGCCCTTGGGCGCAGCGAGGGTGGGGGGTTGGGATTTAGTGTGACAGCGGGGGGACAGGGGGGTCAACTGGCCGTGGTGAGGCGGGTCTGGGATCGGAGGCAGTGCCCCTCCCTGCAGCCAGGGGATGCTATAGTCAAGATCAATGGAGCCGATGTGCAGAGCCTCAGCTTTGGCCAGGTGAGCAATTATTATTATCATTATTATTATAGATGATAGATGATGAAATGATTGTGGCCTGCAACTTGGATTTTTAAAGCCCATCAATCTATTTCCTAGCCACTTATCCAGGTCAGGGTCACAGTGGCAACAAGGCAAGCAGAGCAATCCAAATGTTGTTTTCCCCAGCAACTTCCTCCAGCTCCTCCTGGGGGATCCCCATGCACTCCCAGGCATCCCTCCAGCATGTCCTGGGCCTATTTAGGGGTCTCCTCCTAGGGGGTCCACGGTCCAGATTGTTGAGCTCCTCACCCTGTCACTCCTCAACCTGTCACGCAGAGTGAGGCCTGCACAGAAACCTCATGTTAGTCACTTGTAGCTCATGATCATAGGTGAGGGTCGGAATGAAGATTGACCAGTAAATCAAGAGCTTTGCTTTGTGGCTGAGCTGCAAAACTTCCCAGCACACATCGGACATCACTGACCAATGGTTTCCAAAATCCATGTGATATTGAAGAGATGCGTCAACCATGACAGCCCAACAATATCCATAGCCTTCAACAGTTTGGGACCGTTCTCATACACCTCTAAAGCTCTTCCAACTGAAGAGCTTTCTATCCATGTGACCTCTGCCAAGAAGATGGGCTCAGATTCTCCAGAATCACCAAGCAGTTCCTGAGCAAAGGCCCGGTCTGTCGGATTTAGGAGTTCCTTCTATTTCTGACAATGTATCCGGTCAAGGTCAGCATTTTCCCACCTCTGCTGAGAAAAGCCTGGGCAATGTCCAATTCTGAGTCACCAAATGGTTTCCCAGAATCTTCTTGAGGTTGTGCAAGTCTCCATGGCCTCTCTGAACTCATCCTTGGCTTTTGCTCCTGCAACTACAGCAGCTGTGGCCTTTTTGGCCTGTTTGTACCTCTCTGCTGTGTCAGGAGTCCACTGTGCCACCCAGTTCTCCAGCTTGACAACCCCCCTCACCACCAGTGTCCACCTGTGGGTTCATGGGTTTCCACCATGACAGGCATTGACCACCTTCTGCCCACAGCTCCTAGCAGCTTCTTCCATGACAGAGGTTTTAGATGGGTCCATTCTGACTCCATGTCATGAACCTCCACCAGGATACAAGAAAAGCTTGTCCAGTAGGTGTTCCTAGCAAACTCACTACATGTTTGGGTTTACCAGGTCTGTCTGGCAGCCATCTGACCTAACTCACCACCAGGTGGTGATCAGTGGACAGCTCAGCCCCTCTCTTCCCCTGAGTGTCCAGAGCTAATAGCCTCATGTCTGATGAAACAAGTCGATCATGGACCTTCAGTCTAAGGTGCTCTGGTACCATGTACATTTGAACCTCCTTGTATTCGAACATGGTGTTCGTTATGGGCAATCCATAACTAGCAGAGAAGTCCAATAACACACCGCTCAGGTTCAGATCATTCCTCCCAATCACATCCCTGCAGGTTTCCTAGTCATTGCCAGTGTGACTGTTGAGATCTACCAGTAGGACTATAGAGTCAATAGGCAGAATCTGCTTCAGCATCCCACACACCATCTCCAAGAAGGCCAACTACTCTACTACAACTACTATAAAAAACAGTCAGTTATCCTCTTCGTAACTATCTCCACACCAGCTCCTGAGCAGGAGAGAGACCAGCGGCTATCGACGAGCTGGGTTCCAGAGCTGACAGAGCATGGAGGGCAGCCCAGCTACATCTAGTTGATACCTTTTAACCTCCCACACTAGCTCAGGCTCCTCCCCCCATAGGTTAAGTTCCACATTCTGAGAGCCAGCTTCCATTGCCAAGGTCCACAATGCCGTGGTCTACTCTGCCCCTGTCCTTTGCTCGACAAGCAATGAACCAGACCCCTACCGTTCACCTTGCAGGTTTTGAGCTCACAAGGCAGTGGCCCAGCGCTGCTGTGTCTGGCTGAGCTACAAGGGTCACCCGGCCACAAGGTGCTCACCTGTGAGCACCACACCTGTGAGTTCCCTCATTTGTTGTCGAGATACTCATGGGATACTCATGGGCGCCGTCTGACATTTATTTCCTGTCTCAGGTCCAGAGGGTCCTACAGGAACACACTAAACAAGGCGAGGTGGTACTACTGGTCTACAGAGGAGGTATACACACACACACACACACAAAATATGATAGCTCAGTCGATGTTAACTGATATATGTGAGTATTTGAACAGTGTGACTATATTATTATCGGTCAAGGAATCTATGCACTTTATGTTCATTTTCAGATTTCAGATTTACACAAGAACACAACACAATATAGATGTATAACCACAGTAGAATACAGAAGAAACACAATAGATCTATAGAATCACAATATATCAGTACTGGAGGAGAACAGATTTAGTCTGTTATGTTTTAAAGATATTCCCCATGGCCATAGCAGCCAAACTCAGCAGAGATGGTCGAACAGCAGAGGAAACACAGAGCAGTATGGAAGATTAAAATGAGAGAGTAGATGCAGAGAATAGAATACATGGACTACAGATCCATCATGTCTCATCTTTCGCTCTCAATCCAAAGACTTTATTAACATAATTAGACACAAAGCAGTGTACAAAATGTCATTTTCTAAAAACCAGCAAACAAACTTCAGTTTATACCTTCAGACCGTGATGAGCGAATAATTATTTGGTTTGAAAACATGCACCGTATAATAGTACATACAGTACATAATGCTTTTTATTTGCAGAACACTCTACCACCTTTTCTGTTGAATTAGGCTGGTCAAATACCAACTACACTGAGACAGATAAAATGAACCGTGACCTTCTTTTGCTTCTCTTGTCCCTTTGGTATGAAGCATCACAGACCGACCGGGTCTGTATGTGGTATACTGACATCACCTTACAGGACTTCTGGGTATTCAAGTCCTCAAATTTCAGTCACCTCTCGCTGCCATTTGGGGCCGCCAACATGCAAAATTGCCTAGAACAACTTTAATTTAGAGTTGCTTAACCTAATTTGATGGAAATTTGTCAAATAAAATAAAATTTTATTTTACTTCCCAGGTCATGCCTCGTCCCCAGTCATCACCCCCAACCTCTACAAGCCCCTCCCCCACCCTCTCAGCCCCGCCTCCTCCTCCCACCCCCCCATTTCAGCCGATTTGCCTTCCCCACCCATGGGTGCCTTGGTGGGGGGCGTCCCCCCCCTCAGCCAGGCCGGCTTGGCCCTCGGGAGCCCCCCAGAGGGGCCCCTACCAACCCCAGGGAACCACCAAGGTAAATATACCCCTATCTACAGCTGTGTGAGCCCTAGAGCAAGGCAGGTGACGCTCCACAAGCTCTGCTCTGGTGCCTGTAAAGGCTTTAGAGTTATGTTAAAAATCTTCTACCAATCATCTGATCCAGGATCAGTCTGTTAGTCAGTAATGTGTCAGTAGAACCAGTTGACTGTCTGAACCAGGTTGTTGTGGTGTGTCTGTACATCATCCAGTAACGTTCTCAGTAAAAGTGATCAGTGTGATCAGGTAGATTTGTCTCCAAATGTAGGTTACTGTGACTCAGTAAACTGTCTTGTCTTTAGCCCTAGTCTCTACTCCAAAACACTCTGAGTTGGAGCTGGAGAAGAGTCAGCTAGTTCACCTGAACTAACTGCTAGCTAGCTAACTAGCCAGCAGGCTAGTTTAGTTACTGACTACTAGCCACTGCTAACGCTAGCTTCTACTAGATACGTTTGCTAGTGTGCTAACCAGATGTGTTAACAACAAGACAGTGATGGTTAGCTGACCAGATACTATGGTTAGCTAGCTAACAAGCTACATGATCTAAACACTAAATCAATCAGATGGATCAGTGATGAAATTATCAATTCCACAATCAGCTGTTCAGAGCTGAGGACTTCGGTTCATTGTTCTGTTCCTAGCAGTCTGACTCCTCCTTGTTGTTCTGCTCCTAGGGGCCCCTCCTGTCCAGACTCCTAACGGGACCCCAGTCTCGGCCCTCGTCCAGAGCACCAGCTTCCTGGATTCAGTTCCTGTGACGCTGACCCTGGAGCCCCGTGATTGGCTGGGAGTGGAGGAGAGCGCTGGGGGACCTCCTCCAATCAGAGGGGGAGTTGGGGGAGGAGCACTGGGAGCTGTGGCCAAGGACGGGAGAGGGGGAGAAGGAGGAGGAGTAAAGGCGGTGGAGGTGGAGCTTAGGAGGAGGCCAGGAGAAGGCTTTGGATTCGTCATCGCCTCCCAAGATGTGACCAATGGGGGTGAGTTTTACTGCCGTGTGGCGGTACAGCGTTGGTTGCCAATGTCACTGAGATGCCTTTAACCAGGACAGGAAACTAACTGATTGGTTAGTTAGTAAATCCCTGAATTCACTATTTAACCAGACAATCAGATGTTTAGAATAGAACAGCACTCCAGATGGTGGTTGGTTATCTGGAGAGGAGACTAACTAGACTAGCTAACTAGACACTGATGAAGAGGAAGTTACCCCCACTGGTTTATTAGCAGCTAGGTGGTTTTCCATCCACAGAGGGGAAACTTTCTGTGCAAAATTGTGCCCTTATAAGGTAATCAATGAATCAGTATCACCTCATTCTACGACATATTTCAGAATCAGAACCGTTGGGTTAGTTTCCTTACATCAAGTAACCTGTAATGGATTACAACAGGCAGAAGTGACGTCAACTTCAGGTCTCTATTTAGCGGATGGTCATTTCCCAGAATGGTTTTATTGATACTTGGTTGGCATTGGATCTAGCTAGGTAGCTAGCTAGTGACCAGGTGATCTGGAGGTTAGGAGCATCGAGCTGACCCGACTTGCATCCACAAACAGCCATGTGTGTTGCCAAGCGTCCTAATCCCAGACCAGCTCAAATAATGTAAACTGCTCTACATAAGAGCATTAGCTAAATGACTAAGATGTAAATTTAAATCTATATAATGATAAAAAGCCAATAAAACATCTTCATAGACAGATACGTTATTGATCCCTGTGGGGAAATTCTGGGGTTGCAGCAGCATAACAGTATCACAAAAAACAGAATATACAAAACACCAAACACAAGGGCTAAAAACTAGAATACACAATGAAGTAGAAGTGAAGTTAACATTGTGGTTTTAATGACACATAATTCACATAAAGGCTGTTTCAGGTTCAATATTATCAGTGAGGAAATGTAAATTAATTAGATTTAAAAATGAAATGTTAATTGTAGAGCTGCTGCATCCTAGTACTATTTACACCTGCAATGACCAGTTTCCCCACAGGGGTCAGTAAAAATCCATATGTAATGTAAAGTAATCTAATGTAATCTAATGTAATATAATTAGGGCTGTCAAACGATTAAAATTTTTAATCAGATTAATCATAGGGCCACTGTGGATTAATTTAGATTAATCACGATTAATAACCATTTATTATTAATTGTGTTTCATTTTGTGGGGGGACTCATGACAGAAGGCGATATATACACTTAACATGTGTTTTATTTAAACTATAGAACAGATATGGTGTCCAGATATCAAAATTTAAAAAAATAAAACATACCAACCACACCATATTTACCAACCACATTTTTTCTTTCTTTTTTTTAAATCAAACAAATATCCATATTAATGTGGCCTCTTACTCATCTTTTAGCAGCTGCTGAGACAGACTAACTTGTTTACATTACCGGAGAGTAGAACTGACTTCTTATGTACAATGTTACAATGTTACCTGACTGAGAACAGAAGAACAGAAGAACAGGAGAACAGGAGAACAGGAGAACAGGAGAACAGGAGAACAGAAGAACAGAAGAACAGGAGAACAGAAGAACAGAAGAACAGGAGAACAGGAGAACAGTCTCTCACATGGAACGGTGGTTCAGGAGTGGTCAGATATCTGCGGTGCAGCTTGTCTTGTCTGTGTGAACTACTTTATGTCGGTCGATTGTCCCGTCTTGGTTGTTTTGTAGTCAAACTTCCCATCGAGAGCCAATATGTTGTTTAGAGTCGTCCATCTTTATCGAGTTGGTTCTGCCGCCAGATAGCGTTGGAGCACCAGTCCGCGCCAGTGAGTGGAATTGTGGGATTTTGAGTCATTGTGCTCCGCGCATGTGTTAATTGCGTTAAAAAATTTAATTAAATTAATCATGCAAATTAATTCATCTGGATTAACACGTTCATTTTGACAGCCCTAAATATAATATAATATAATAAAATATAATATAACATAATGTAATATAATATAAAGAGGGATCACATTATTATTACATGGAGATAAAATAATAATATTATTAATATTTTATATTATAATGATGAGTGTCTGGCTGGTTATAGGAGTATGGGAAAGCGTGTGTGTGTGTGTGTGTGTGTGTGTGTGTGTGTGTGTGTGTGTGTGTGTGTGTGTATGTTTGTTCCAGGCACCAAAGTCCAGTCATCTGGAAGGAACACTGGGAGGTTACCAACTCTGCTGCTCTCTTCTCTTTAGGGATTGTGTGTGTGTGTGTGTGTGTGTGTGTGTGTGTGTGTGTGTGTGTGTGTGTGTTAGTTTCCAGCCTCATTATATCAGTTCCCTCCCACCAGTATCTACTGAAACTCTTTCTCTCTCTATTCTGTATCTAGGCCACGCCCCCTCTCCCAGCTAGATACCTCTCTCTCTTGGCCACACCCCCTCTCCCAGCTGTATCGCTCTCTCTCTCTCTCTCTCTCTCTCTATCTCTCTCTTGGCCACACCCCCTCTCCCAGCTGTATCTCTCTCAGTTGCACTCTCCACTTTCAGAGGCAGCACTGGCCTCGCATCGAGAGAGACAGACTGAAACAGAGAGAGAGACAGACAGACAGACTGAAACAGAAAGAGAGGCAGTGAGACAGGTTGTAAGTGTCTTTGGTATTCCCAGTCTGGATGGTCAGGATGTTGGAGCGGCTCCAGTCAGCGCTGAAAACAGTCAAGGACTCCAGACGTAAATATTCAACTCTTTGTGTTTGTCTCTCTACCTTTCTCTCTCTCTCTTCCATGTCATTGCCATTTTGAAAACAACTTCCACGCTTCTCTTTCTCTCTCTCCTATTTCTGTCTGTCTCTCACTACTGCCCCCCTCCCTTTATGTTTCTCAACTTCTGTCTGTTTTTGTGTGTGTGTGTGTGTGTGTGTGTATGATATGGACTACCGTATAGATGCAGTAGAAAGTTGCTGCCAGTAGAATTTGAAGTGTTGTGATGTTGGCGCCCCCTGGAGTCCCTTAGTTTTCATATCACTGTCGCAAAGACGACTCGCCTTGGAACTGGAATCAACTGTAAAACAGACAGACAGAGAGACAGGCAGACAGACCTTGTATTATTTATTTTTGGCCGCCGAATGTTTTAGTTACAGCTAGATTGAGCAAACAAAGCAGTTTTAGACCCACTAGACCCTCTAGACCAGTTAGACCCTCTAGACCCTCTAGACCCTTTAGAACATTTAGACCCTCTAGACCAGGGGTGTCAAACCGTGTGCCATGGAGGGCCGAGAGTATGCAGGTTTTCGTTCCAACCCAAGAATACACCAGGTGATTTCAGTGATTACCACACCTTCAACCAGAGAGGAGGGACTAACCAGTGAAATCACCTGGTGTATTCTTGGGTTGGAACGAAAACCTGCATACTCTCGGCCCTCCATGGCACACAGTTTGACACCCCTGATCTAGACCCTCTAGTGACTTCTACAGTTCACTGAGTTAAAATAGATTCTTGTATTGCTTGTGTTTAATTCATTACAGTAAAAAATGAATAAAACCAAAACAAATAATATAAATAAAAACTGATCAAGTTACGGTTAGATGTTAGGTGTTAGGTTAGGTGTTAGGTGTTGTGTTAGATGTTAGGTGTTAGGTGTTAGGTGTTAGGTTAGATGTTAGGTGTTAGGTGTTAGGTGTTAGGTGTTAGGTGTTGTGTTAGGTGTTAGGTTAGGTGTTAGGTGTTAGGTGTTAGGTGTTAGGTTAGATGTTAGGTGTTAGGTGTTAGGTGTTAGGTGTTAGGTGTTAGGTGTTAGATGTTAGGTGTTAGGTGTTAGGTGTTAGATGTTAGGTGTTAGGTGTTAGATGTTAGGTGTTAGGTGTTAGATGTTAGGTGTTAGGTGTTAGATGTTAGGTGTTAGATGTTAGATGTTAGATGTTAGGTGTTAGGTGTTAGGTGTTAGGTGTTAGATGTTAGGTGTTAGGTGTTAGGTGTTAGATGTTAGGTGTTAGGTGTTAGATGTTAGGTGTTAGGTGTTAGATGTTAGGTGTTAGGTGTTAGGTGTTAGATGTTAGGTGTTAGATGTTAGATGTTAGATGTTAGGTGTTAGGTGTTAGGTGTTAGGTGTTAGGTGTTAGGTGTTAGGTGTTAGATGTTAGGTGTTAGATGTTAGGTGTTAGGTGTTAGGTGTTAGGTGTTTGGTGTTTGGTTAGGTGTTGTGTTAGGTGTTAGGTGTTGTGTTAGGTGTTGTGTTAGGTGTTAGGTGTTGTGTTAGGTGTTAGGTGTTAGGTGTTAGGTTAGGTGTTAGGTGTTAGGTGTTAGGTGTTAGGTGTTAGGTTAGGTGTTAGGTTAGATGTTCGGTGTTAGGTTAGATGTTAGGTGTTAGATGTTAGGTGTTAGGTGTTAGGTGTTAGGTGTTAGGTGTTAGGTGTTAGATGTTAGGTGTTAGATGTTAGATGTTAGGTGTTAGATGTTAGGTGTTAGATGTTAGGTGTTAGATGTTAGATGTTAGGTGTTAGATGTTAGGTGTTAGGTGTTAGGTGTTAGGTTAGGTGTTAGGTGTTAGGTGTTAAGTTAGGTGTTAGATATTAGGTGTTAGGTGTTAAGTTAGGTGTTAGATATTAGGTGTTAGGTGTTAGGTGTTAGGGACCATGTCATTGTCACTTCCACGCCACATGGTGTGTCAGGGTGTTTCTTCGTGGTTTGGATGCCGGTGGTCTGGAGGGTTTGGCCAATGCTAATGAAACATTTTGGCTAACAGGCAGTGCTAATTCTAAAGACAGCTAACGTAGCGTAGCGTAGCTAGCATGATGCTGTGGGACTGGAGCTTCTGGACTGGCTGTGGAGTCCACTTCCTGTTTCCTTTGTATCATCCTGCACGGTTCTTGGGAAGAAACAGTCTCATGTTTCTACAGCTGTGATATCGACATGTAGGGGCTTTAAGTTTTACTATTTTCCATTCCATTCTATTCTATTCTATTCTATTCTATTCTGTTCTATTATATTATATTATATTCTGTTCTATTTCATTCTATTCCATTCCATTCCATTCTATTCTATTCTATTCTATTCTATTCTATTCTATTGCATTGCATTGCATTCCATTCTATTCTATTCTATTCTACAGTGTTTATCAGTTTTCTAGTCAGGAATGTCTGGAATATTTTCTCCTCGCACAAACAATCTGCAGATATGACCTCTCCGTGTGTGTGTGTGTGTGTGTGTGTGTGTGTGTGTGTGTACGTGAGCTGCTGTTAGTGTAGTTACAGTGGACATGAAAGAAATATACAGGACACACAGGAGTAGCTGACTATTGGCTAATGGCTGGGCGTGGAGTTTCAGTTCACACTCTCTCCCTCTCTCTCTCT
>JAXDDW010000118.1:892500-895000 GCA_034670385.1 Hoplostethus mediterraneus | reverse complement strand
TGGCTGCCAGAGGGGGCGGGGCTACATCACCTGAAGCCTTCCTCTTTGTCCTGATACTGGAGCTGTTAGTTTGGATGTAAACTGGATTAAACTCTTTCCCTGTTGAGGTTCTGCTTTGTGTTTGTTCCTCCTCTCCTGCTGACAGGACACATACACTTTGAATAGTAAAAGTCTTCCCATGATGCCTTGTAGCCAATCGTGCGATTACTGATCAGGGTTTCGACTCACTACTCCTTACATTTGTGACATTACATTACAAGCATTTATCAGACGCTTTTTTCCAAAGCGACTTACAATAAGTGCATTCAACATAGGTAGAGAACAACTAGTCACCAGAAATCAGAAGTGTATTTCCTTCCTAAACATCATCTAAGTGCAGAACCAGTGCTGAGGTAAAAGATCAATAAGTTAGATACCTACATTTTATTATAACAAATGAGACAAATAAGTGAAGACAAGTAAACAAGAGCTAAGAGGAAGGGTCAAGGTAGTGTTTCTAGAAGAGGAAGGGTCAGGGTAGTGTTTCTAGAAGAGGAAGGGTCAGGGTAGTGTCTCTAGAAGAGGAAGGGTCAGGGTAGTGTCTCTAGAAGAGGAAGGGTCAGGGTAGTGTTTCTAGAAGAGGAAGGGTCAGGGTAGTGTTTCTAGAAGAGGAAGGGTCAGGGTAGTGTTTCTAGAAGAGGAAGGGTCAGGGTAGTGTTTCTAGAAGAGGAAGGGTCAGGGTAGTGTTTCTAGAATTCTAGAAGAGGAAGGGTCAGGGTAGTGTTTCTAGAAGAGGAAGGGTCAGGGTAGTGTTTCTAGAAGAGGAAGGGTCAGGGTAGTGTTTCTAGAAGAGGAAGGGTCAGGGTAGTGTCTCTAGAAGAGGAAGGGTCAGGGTAGTGTTTCTAGAAGAGGAAGGGTCAGGGTAGTGTCTCTAGAAGAGGAAGGGTCAGGGTAGTGTTTCTAGAAGAGGAAGGGTCAGGGTAGTGTCTAGAAGAGGAAGGGTCAGGGTAGTGTTTCTAGAAGAGGAAGGGTCAGGGTAGTGTCTCTAGAAGAGGAAGGGTCAGGGTAGTGTTTCTAGAAGAGGAAGGGTCAGGGTAGTGTCTCTAGAAGAGGAAGGGTCAGGGTAGTGTTTCTAGAAGAGGAAGGGTCAGGGTAGTGTCTCTAGAAGAGGAAGGGTCAGGGTAGTGTTTCTAGAAGAGGAAGGGTCAGGGTAGTGTTTCTAGAAGAGGAAGGGTCAGGGTAGTGTTTCTAGAAGAGGAAGGGTCAGGGTAGTGTCTCTAGAAGAGGAAGGGTCAGGGTAGTGTTTCTAGAAGAGGAAGGGTCAGGGTAGTGTCTCTAGAAGAGGAAGGGTCAGGGTAGTGTTTCTAGAAGAGGAAGGGTCAGGGTAGTGTCTCTAGAAGAGGAAGGGTCAGGGTAGTGTTTCTAGAAGAGGAAGGGTCAGGGTAGTGTCTCTAGAAGAGGAAGGGTCAGGGTAGTGTTCTAGAAGAGGAAGGGTCAGGGTAGTGTTTCTAGAAGAGGAAGGGTCAGGGTAGTGTCTCTAGAAGAGGAAGGGTCAGGGTAGTGTCTAGAAAGAGGTTTTTACCTAGTGAGAAGATGGCCAACTCATGTGTCCTGACATAGAGAGGAAGGGTCAGGGCTATGTTCTAGAAGGAAGGGTCAGGTGTGTCTCTTAGAAAGGGTTCAAGGTAGTGTTATCTAAAGGGACGGTCACAGGATTAGATGTTTAGATCATATTTAGATTAAGGTCGGGTATTCTAATTAGATTTTCACCATTAATACCCTTCATATTATTGTGTTTGCATAGTGGGGAGGGGCTCTGGGGGCGTTTCACTAACTTCGTTTGTATTTAAACTATAAATTATTGGTGTCCAGATAAATAAAATTTAAAAGATTAATTAATAATCACATAATACCCATTCATTAATTAATTGTTTTCATTTTTTGTGGGAATCAGACAGAAGCATATCATTAATGTGTTTATCTAAACTTAGAGGGCCAATTCTGTAGAAGATAAACATTACTAACCATACCGAGATGTAGAACCACTTCTTATGTCATTTTTTCTTGTTGAGAACCAGAAACATATATAACATGGAGAACAGTTTAAACTTTTAGCAGGAACTAGAGACAGAAACTGTTACATACGAAAAGATATCATTAAAGAACAGGAAAGAAACAGGAGAACAGAGAACAGGAGAACAGGAGAACAGAGAACAGGAGAACAGGAGAACAGGAGAACAGGAGAACAGAAGAACAGGAGAACAGAAGAACAGAAGAACAGGAGAACAGAAGAACAGGAGAACAGGAGAACAGAAGAACAGGAGAACAGGAGAACAGGAGAACAGAAGAACAGGAGAACAGGAGAACAGTCTCTCACATGGAACGGTGGTTCAGGAGTGGTCAGATATCTGCGGTGCAGCTTGTCTTGTCTGTGTGAACTACTTCATGTCGGTCGATTGTCCCGTCTTGGTTGTTTTGTACTCAAACTTCCATCGAGAGCCAATATGTTGTTTAGAGTCGT
>JAXDDW010000118.1:880000-887500 GCA_034670385.1 Hoplostethus mediterraneus | reverse complement strand
GTACTAGTATTACTAACTAATTAAGTACTAGTGTTATTTACTAATCAAGTACTAGTATTACTAACTAATAAAGTACTGGTATTACTTACTAATAAAGTACTAGTATTACTAACTGATAAAGCACTAGTGTTATTTACTAATAAAGTACTAGTATTACTAACTAATAAAGTACTAGTATTACTAACTAATTAAGTACTAGTGTTATTTACTAATCAAGTACTAGTATTACTAACTAATAAAGTACTAGTATTACTAACTGATAAAGCACTAGTGTTATTTACTAATAAAGTACTAGTATTACTAACTAATAAAGCACTAGTGTTATTTACTAATAAAGTACTAGTGTTACTTACTAATAAAGTACTAGTATTACGAACTAATAAAGTACTAATGAAGTACTAATATTACTAACTAATAAAGTGCTAGTATTACTAACTAATAAAGCACTAGTGTTATTTACAAATAAAGTACTAGTATTACTAACTAATAAAGTACTAGTATTACTAACTAATAAAGCACTAGTGTTAGTTACTAATAAAGTACTAATGTTATTTACTAATAAAGCACAAGTGTTACTTACTAATAAAGTACTAGTATTACTAACTATAAAGTACTGGTGTTACTTACTAATGAAGTACTAATATTACTAACTAATAAAGTACTAGTATTACTAACTAATAAAGCACTAGTGTTATTTACTAATAAAGTACTAGTATTACTAACTAATAAAGCACTAGTGTTATTTACTAATAAAGTACTAATGTTATTTACTAATAAAGTACAAGTGTTTCTTACTAATAAAGTACTAGTATTACTAACTAATAAAGTACTATTATTACTAACTAATTAAGTACTAGTGTTATTTACTAATAAAGTACTAATGTTATTTACTAATAAAGTACTAGTATTACTAACTAATTAAGTACTAGTGTTGTTTACTAATCAAGTACTAGTATTACTAACTGATAAAGTACTGGTATTACTTACTAATAAAGTACTAGTATTACTAACTGATAAAGCACTAGTGTTATTTACTAATAAAGTACTAGTATTATTTACTAATAAAGTACTAGTATTACTAACTAATAAAGTACTAGTATTACTAACTAACTGATAAGAAGCCTCGGTCCAGAGGTTCAGTGTCTTCTTCAGACAAACCTCACCTTCATCCCATCCACTCTCACTGTGACCAAGTTAACAAATACATACACACACATACATGTAATATAAATATGTAGTAGAAAGAAATACAACACAAGTAACTGCAGTATTTGTAATTGTGAATTAGAGTTGTTGTGTATTAAGTGAATTTGTGACCTCTGACCTCTCTCTCCCCTCCAGACCCTGAAGAGGGAGCCCTCCCCCCCTCCTCCTCTCCACATACAGCGGAGCAGGGTTTGGATCCAGTAACCATGACAACCGCCTCCCTCAGCAGGCAGATGGGAGGAGGAGGAGGAGGAGAGAGGAGGAGAGGGAGAGAGAGGCAGAAGAACGGAGGTGGGAACACCATAGGAGGAGAAACAAAAAGAGGAGGAGGAAGAGGGGGGAGAGGGACTCCTGATTTGGACCTAGACTTAGTAGAAGAGGAGGCACAGGAAGAGGAGAGGAGTAGGCAGGAGAAGAAGGAGAGGAGGAGGCAGGAGGAGGAACAGAGGAAGAGGCAGGAGGAGGAGAGGAGAGGACGTCAGGCGTGGAGGAGTCAGACCACCAGACAGAAGGAGAACCAGGACAACCAGAGAGACCAGGGGAGGAAGACCAAGAGCCTACCCAGGAATGCTGCTCCAAACTGGGATAGACGGCCACAGGAGGAGGGGGCGGAGGACAGAGGGAGGGAGGAAGAGGAGGCGTCAGGAGGAGGGAGGGAGAGGAGGAGGAGGAGAGGGAGGGAGAGAGAGGAAAGACAAGAATGGGAACAAAGAGATGATGAGAGTGGAGGAGAGACGGAGGGAAGGAGGGGTGAGATAGATGAAGAAGCAGAAAGAGAAACCGGTCATGCAATGCATTCTGGGACCTCCGCTTCCAATCAGAAAGCACTGTTCTCCTTCCTCATGCCATTGGACGATGCCAACAACCACCATCTATCTGACAACGAATCAGTGGGCAGCTTTTCAGGGGTCAGCCTATCAGCAGCCAGCATCGCGCCCGGGGAGGCGGGCTCACAGTGGATGGAGGATTCTGATTGGAGGAGAGCTGAATCGCCATGGCAACACGGGAACAGTCCCGGCCCCTGGCTGAAACCGAGCCCACAGAGAATGACGCAGGCTCTAACCGGTAGTCGGTTCAGGGGGAGGGACTTGTGTCTCTGATTGGCTAGCAGCAGGGATTCTCTCTTATTCATTGGCTGACATTTTTTGGTTGGCCTGCTAAGAGAGGAAGACCCACCTCTTTCTATGACTTATTTGGACATCTCTGTTTTTGATTGGAGGATGAAAAACAAGTGGAGTAAGGACCTTATTCTGATTGGCTGGCCCAGAGAGTGGGATTAGAGGCCTCTGTCTTTCATTAGCCGACTCAGTCCCTTAGGCCCACCCTTCAAGACAGGAGAGCCAATAACACAACAGCCCTGCTGCACACAGAACCGCCCACTTTAACACTGTCCAATCCCCTCTGTCTGATTTTACCCATAATCCCTCAGTGCGACGCCACCATTTCTCTCTGTCCGTCTACAGTCTGTCAGTCCTGTCTGATCCTCTCCTGGCTCAATGGTATCGTGGTCATCATCATCATCAGCATCATCATCATCATCATCATCAGCATCATCATCAGCATCATCAGCATCATCAGCATCATCATCATTCAACTTTTTAAAAGATTATGCAATGAAACAAGAACAACATCAAAACCCTTTGAGTCAAATGTCCTGCAAACCAAAAGCTCTCCAGCGCCACCGTGTGGGCCGACAGCAGAACCAACGATATGTACTACTCTACAGTAATGGTCCTATCTCTTTATATATGTAATCTTAGCATGACAACATTATTTTAATGATTTTTTTTTTTTTGTAAGCAAAATATGTAAAGGGAAAATGAAATGATGAGATTAAACGATGATATATGATTTGATTTGCTTGCTTGGAAAAGGACAGAAAGACGTCCCTGTTGTATTTGAAGCTCTGCTACGAACAAGTGTTGGAACAATGTCCTCCATCACATCACCATGGTAACACGGCCAACAGGATCCTCTGTTACTATAGCAACGGGCATGGAGCAGGACTGTGGAGCCAACATGGCTGACAGGCTCAGCTCTGGATTATACCAAGTGCCTCATTCCCAGCCTTCCTCCTCCACCCGACCCACAAAACCACTTTTACACTTTTTACATGAGAGGCTCAGAGGCTCAGAGGCTCAGAGGCTCAGAGGCTCAGAGGCTCAGAGGCTCAGAGGCCCAGAGGCTCAGAGGCTCAGAGGCTCAGAGGCCCAGAGGCTCAGAGGCTCAGAGGCCCAGAGGCTCCAGCTACAGGACGGTCCGGCCCTGACACATTTCCTCTTAGGTCAAATTTGTTTTCTCATTCATTTGTATTGGAGAGTCAGCATGTTGACCGGGTGGAGCCCCACAAGAACCACGACTCACTCGTTCATATTGAGTTTTATGAATGCAGCTTTACACACACACACACACACTGTAAGACCCAGCCATGCTTGAAAGATGTCCCACCTGAGACGCCGTAGTTTTACTGTAGCCTTCGTCTCTGGTGTAATTTCACACACACTCAGTGCAGACCTACCACATCCATCCATTACAACATACTGTGATTCTGTCAACCCCATCTCAGCCCCTTTGTCTGTCTGTCTGTCTGTTTGTACACACACACTCTCTCTCCCCCACTTTGCCCTTTAGCCCCGCCCCCTGGTCTCCCTCCAAGTCTCTAAGGGCATTTTGATATTCTTCTTCTATGCATTTTCTAAGACTCTTGGCTGGTGTCGGATCACCAGCTGAACGGAGGCTGAAGCTCGGTGACGTCAGTCAGACGCCCAGTGGTCCTGAACTTTATTTAATGGGTCCAAAGCCAACTGGGAAGCAATGAAGTCAATAGAGGCTTTACAGGTGTGTCACCAGTCTACCAACCATCTGATCCAGCATCAGTCTGTTAGTCAGTAATGTGTCAGTAGAACCAGTTGACTGTCTGAACCAGGTTGTTGTGGTGTGTCTGTAGATCCTCCAGTAACGTTCTCAGTAAAAGTGATCAGTGTGATCAGGTAGATTTGTCTCCAAATGTAGGTTACTGTGACTCAGTAAACTGTCTTGTCTTTAGCCCTAGTCTCTACTCCAAAACACTCTGAGTTGGAGCTGGAGAAGAGTCAGCTAGTTCACCTGAACTCACTGGTTGAGCTAACTAGTTACTGTTAACATGGGACTACTAGCCACTGCTAACGCTAGCTTCTACCAGATACATTAGCTAGTGTGCTAACCAGATGTGTTAACAACTAGACAGTGATGGTTAGTTGACCAGATACTATGGTTAGCTAGCTAACAAGCTACATGATCTAAACACTAAATCAGTCAGATGATCAGTGATGAAATGATCAGTTCAGTAGAAACAGACAGAAATTAACCATGAAGATTCAATTCTGTTGAGACAGAAACACAATCAGCTGTTCAGAGCTGAGGACCTCCAAGATGGCCGCCAGAGGGGGCGTGGTCACATCACCTGGAAGTCCTCTATTGAAGTCAGTGCTTGTAGAACAGCAGGTTTCTGGTTTATTAAAGCCTCAGATTGCAGAAAAATGACAAGTGAAGCAAGTATTTGATCTTATATTTACACTTATCAAGTTCACTTGAACATATTTTAAGTTAAATTACTTTTATTGGTTTCAAGAAATGTAACTTTTTAGCATTTTTGATTAGTGATTATTAAGTTACATTATTATCAAACCACCAAAATGATCTGCCAGTGCAGTTTGATAATGACTTAAAATATAGTGAAATCAACTTAATAAGTCTGAAGATAAAATCACTTGGGAAGCTGGTCATTTTTGTGCTGTGAAGGTGATCAACAGTGAATTTTGCCTTTAACAAAATAAAGATCAACTGGATTGTGAGCAGATTGTCACCTGATCTGTAACTGTTTGGGCTCCAGATCTGAACCAGGAGAAACCACACTGAATCTGGTTCAGATAGCCATGAGATCAGATCTGGACCACAAAGGGTCAAAGGTCAGATGGTCCGGTGTGAGTGGAGTCCTGGGTAAAGACAGATTTAGTCTCACTGGATTAACTGTTTATATGTTCTAGACCACTGGTTCCCAAACTTGGGTCCAGGGACGAGCAGGGGTCCTCAACAGGGTCCCAGAGGATCCCCAGCAAAATGAAGAGTCATTTAATTTCACTGTTATTTAATTCCCTTTAACAATTAAATGTTCTATAACAATTCTGTACTTTGTCACATCTTATCAAATAGGGTCTGAGGTCAGACATGACCCAGGTCTTTGACGGTCTTTGACGTGACCAACCGTTTGGGAACCTCTGGACTAGAAAACCACTTGTGTTTTAAAGAATCTTTGAAGTGTAAATGAAAGAATAAATAGTTAATCGCCGTCGGTCTGACAGCCGTCCTCCTCTCAGGGTCCAGAGGAGCTACAGGAAGCCATGTGGTGTGAAAGAGGTGGATAAACTGTCAAGTCAGACAGACAGGCTGTCAGACAGACAGGCAGACAGACAGACTGTCAATCATGCTGTACTCAGACTGTATTATGCATCCAGTTTATACCGCGTCCCTTCAGCAATAAGAAGCCATCCTGAACTCACCTTCGCCCTAAACACCATGTAGCTACGCTAACTAGACGGTACAGCGGGCAACTTTTACAGGCAACAGGGAGACCGGCAACGGTGTGTTCAACAGGTAGATGACAACAGGAGTCAACATGATTCTGTCCTAAGAAAAGGTCATAAAACATTTGTAACTATCATAATAAAAGCTGCTTACTGGATTAGATCTGATGGAGTCAGTCTGGCTACCGGTCTCCACTGCCTCTGCTCGTTGCCCTCGCCGCCCAGGCCTCAGAGGAGGGGGCGGGGTCAAACCCTCGCCGCCCAGGCCTCAGAGGAGGGGGCGGGGTCAAATCCTCGCCGCCCAGGCCTCAGAGGAGGGGGCGGGGTCAAACCCTCGCCGCCCAGGCCTCAGAGGAGGGGGCGGGGTCAAACCCTCGCCGCCCAGGCCTCAGAGGAGGGGGCGGGGTCAAACCCTCGCCGCCCAGGCCTCAGAGGAGGGGGCGGGGTCAAATCCTCGCCGCCCAGGCCTCAGAGGAGGGGGCGGGGTCAAATCCCCTGCTGGCACTCAGTTCTTTGTTCGAAGCTCAGAACAAAATCATCTGATGATCTTTTTTCTTTTAAAATGGTTTTCTCTTCTTTTTCAGTTTTGAAATTGTAATGATGTCACCTGCTGCTGGACATTTTCTGGTTTGTTTGAGTGCACCGAGTTGACCTTTGACCCCCCAGCCCAGCCAGTCTGAGCCCGCCATCCAAACAGTGAGGGCCATTGGTAAAGAAATCAGAGATCTCTCAGAAGTCACCATGACAGTCCTCACCCAGAGCCTTATAGACGAGGTAGTCCTCCGTCCTCTACCACCAAGTGTTGAAGCAACTTTTAAAGTTGCTCTGTATCATGTTACCATCAGTACACCATATTAATATTGATATTAATATTGATCCCTTGGTATAATGACTGTAAACCAGTGAGACCATGGAGACGACTGGTAGCCTCTATCTCACAACAGAGGTATTGTTACTAGTGTTTCTCCACATTAAGACTACATTTCCCATCAGCCCCGTTGCTTCCTGTCCCTCCTCCCCCTCCTTGGCGTCTTTGTCTTTCCTGTAAGATGCAGAGTAGCAGCTGGTCGAGGCCGACAGGCTGCTAGTGGTGAGTTATACTGATGACTACATTCATGTGGTTTACTGATGGAAATGAAACACTGAGCAACTTTAATTAATAACTCAGCAACTCTCACAAAGCTTTATTGTACATTTCCATTCTAGTCATTTATCTGACTCCCAATAAGTAGAATAAGCTTCAGTTGTTTCTGTGGATCATCAACATTACAAGCAGCCAATAGTAGGAGGGTTCATAGCAACACCGTAGTTCAGAGCGCAGCAGGTCTACAGCTGAATCCAGTTTGAACTAATTGTAATCAAAGCCAGTGGTGGGTGATGCTGGACCGTCCTGGTTCAGGACCAGCTCTTTACAGACGGACTCTGCTGACCTCCATGTTGAACTGTTTTCTACTGGAGGACGTCAGGTTGACTTCCTGTCAGGACCTCTGACCCTCGGTCTCTCTTTGATTGTGGTTTTAGGGAAGTGTTCTTTAACCAGCCGTTCAGATCAATATAAGGGCAATGAACTTATGTAATATTAAGTGTGTACTGTATTGAAAAAGAAAAATGTTTTATAAGTACATTCATTTCCAGTTTTTGGTCTTGCTTACTGAGGTGAAGAAAAATGTTTTCTCATGAGGAGTTTTCACCATTTTCGCAAAAAAAAAAGAAAATGCAAAGAAAAAAATCT
>JAXDDW010000118.1:872500-875000 GCA_034670385.1 Hoplostethus mediterraneus | reverse complement strand
GTGTGATTTATAGTAGAAGTTACTAGTACTATTACCTGGTGTAGTTTGTAGTAGTGGTAACTAGTACTATTACCTGGTGTAGTTTGTAGTAGTGGTAACTAGTACTATTACCTGGTGTAGTTTGTAGTAGAGCCCACAGGCGTTGCAGACTGGTTCTCCAGCAGCATTCCTCCTCCACAGGGTTGTGGTCGCAGTGAGACAGTTAACACACCGGGTTCCCTCTCTACGACTCACTACCTACACACAGACAGGTTACTAGTTACTAGACAGAAACAATGAAACAGAGTGGTGGTAGTTAGACAACACACTAGTTAGAGTTCACCCTCTAACCACAGAGTGGTGGTAGTTAGACAACACCCTAGTTAGAGTTCACCCTCTAACCACAGAGTGGTGGTAGTTAGACAACACCCTAGTTAGAGTTCACCCTCTACATACAGACAGATCTGATCTATTCACATCACAGATATATTTAACATAAACTAACACTAATCGGAAATAGTCCTTTTTTGTAAAAGTCATGTAAAGTTAGTAAGTGAGAAACTGAAATTGGTCAAATTTTTGATGGACGACAGACAGACAGACAGACAGACAGAGGTCTTACAGGTCTTTTCTTCGGTCTCAGCAGAGGACTGTTGTGTCTGTTGGTTTTCTGGTTGAGACTACAGGTGTTACACAGCTGGTGGTCAGTAGCGTCCCGCCGCCACAGGGGGGAGCTGGTCGCTCCACAGTTCACACACTCACGGTCTTCTGGGAGAACACACACACACACACACCTACAGGTCTACAGTAGTGTAACTTGCAAAATAAATCAGACACATGCTCTTATACACTCTTCAGTCTGTGCGAGACAAGTAGAGGTGAGACGGGCAGACAGACAGATATCCCACCTGATATACCCTGCCAGGGCAGACCTGCTGGTGACGCCCAAACACCAGAAAAACTGGAGGAGGAAGAGATCAAGGAGGAGGAGTCATAGTCGCCATAGAAACCATTCCCTCCTCCTGGCTGAAATGTCCCCCCGTGTTCCCCACTCAGACTCTGGTCGTCTTCCCTGGAGGCCCCCTGGAGCCTGGGACTCGCCTGGAACTCATACCCAGGACAGGGCTGACCAACCTGGGACCTGGCTGATGAGGAGATGGGGGTCCAGGGGGAGAAGGCAGAGGAAGAGATGGAGGAGGAGTTGGAGAGGAGGGAGGCAGGGGTCTTGGGAATTGCTGGGTTGGAATATAAGGAAGGAAGAGGCGGGGTGTAAGGGGAGCTGAATGACTGACAGCCAGAAGCGTCCAACCAGTGGCTGGGGTTGATGACCTGGTGACCTGGAAGTGACAGGAAGAGAAGAGCTTTACTAAACCACAGATGACTTTCAGGTGATGCAGCCCCGCCCCCTCTGGCCATGTTGAAGGACCTCAGCTCTGTCAACAACTGTGTGTTTCTAATGGTACCACTTGTTGCTGGGGAGGTAGACAGACAGGTAGACAGACAGACAGACAGACAGACAAACAGACAGACAGGTAGACAGACAGACAGGTAGACAGACAGACAAACAGGTAGACACTCACCAGAGCTTTGTGTATAGGTGAGTAAAGTTGGACCATGGCTGACATCTGCACTGGTGCTGGGGAGACAGACAGGCCGACAGACAGACAGACAGGCGTCAGTCTGATGCTCGGCCTCATGGGAAAGGGTTGGGGGTTGGAGGAAGGGGGTGGGGCTAACCTGGAGGAGGAGGAGGAACATTTAGACTCCTCAAGTATGGAAGGTAGGAGAACATCCTCACTTCTTGATATATCAATTTACTATTATTATTATTATTATTATTAGTAATAGTAAGTAATAGTAGTAGTAGTAGTAACAGCAGTATTAGTAGACGTAGCAGTAGCATAACTAATAGTAGCAGTAGTATTAGTAGTAACTGTACTAGTAGTAGTAGTAACAGCAGTATTAGTAGAGGTAGCAGTAGTAGTACTAATAGTAGTAGTAGTCGTAGTAGTATTACTTATTCCAACCTCTGGGTAGTTGGTTGGCTCTAGTCTAGTTGTCATCACAGAGGAGGACCAATCAAATGGTTCTGAACAATCTGACATCATCACTGTAAGGTTCTGACTATCAAAGAGAAATAAAATGAATATAGTTAAAGAGACTTTAATAAAACTACTTTAATTCTGTAATAAAACTACTTTAACTCTGTAACAATACTGAGACTTTAATAAAACTACTTTAACTCTGGAACAATACTGAGACTTTAATAAAACTACTTTAATTCTGTAATAAAACTACTTTAACTCTGTAACAATAATGAGACTTTAATAAAACTACTTTAACTCTTTAACAATACTGAGACTTTAATAAAATTACTTTAACTCTTTAACAATACTGAGACTTTAATAAAACTACTTTAACTCTCTAACAATACTGAGACTTTAATAAAACTACTTTAATTCTGTAATAAAACTACTTTAACTCTGTAACAATACTGAGACTTTAATAAAACTACTTTAAC
>JAXDDW010000118.1:830000-867500 GCA_034670385.1 Hoplostethus mediterraneus | reverse complement strand
ACAACCTGAGGTCTGACATGACGTACTCACATACTGGTTATCCTCAATCTCCTGCAGGGCCTTGATCTCCCTCAGAGCCTGGTTGGGAATCCCGTCCTCCAGCCTCCTCAGGGCCACCTTCTTCAGAGCGACCGTCTCTCCTGTCTGACGGACGGACGGCCATGTTTCACTCCTGTATTAACTGATTACTCCTGTTACTATTTCAGAATCTAACACCAACTACTGCAAATATAAAAACAGATCTGAATTCAGTTTTACTCTAGTTAACTAGTTAACCAGTGACGTTAAGGTAAGCCAACTATTCATCCACCAACCTCGATGTGTTTGGCTTTGAAGACGATGCCGTGGGCTCCTTCCCCGATCCGACCCAGAATACTGTACTGCTCCATGTCCTAAACAGAGGTTACTGGTTAACCCACCACCCACAATACTGTACTGCTCTGTGCCTTTAGAAGTGCTGCATTACCCAGCTCAGTGGTTCCCAAACTGGGGTCCAGGAGCCACCAGGGTCCTTGGGGGTTTCCAGGGGTCTCCAGCAAATTGAGGAATGCTTTATTGTCACTGTTATTTCACTAGATGTGATCATAAGGAGATTTTGAAGGACGACTGTTTTGTTCAGTGGTTTCACTGTTGCTGTTTCCCAACCGTCGGTATACACAGCTAATATTAACTCCGTAACAAATACTACCTCAGAAAATACTCAGATGAGTTCCTTAGGAGTGTATATCAAATTGAAGTCTGTGGTCTAACTTCTATCAGTTTGCGGGTCCTTGACTTGAAAAGGTTTGGGAACCGCTGAGCTAGGTTAGCTGTTAGCTGGCGTTACCTAGGTTACCTGCTAGCTAACACAGCTAAACGTCAAACTCAAGAAAGATAATCTATCTCATTTAAACAATTTCTGGCTGTGCGTCGCCAGTATCTGGTTAATATTAAATCACCGTAATGTTACGTCTCGTGAAATATATTTGTTATTTCACAGCATTGTTTTGCAGAAAAGCTATTTAGGTTAATGTTACGTTAGCTAGCTGCTGCTGCTCACCTGCTGTCAGCGGGCCGCCATGTTTGTTTACGTTGACGTCACCCGACCACAACTACTATTGAACAGGAGCAGATAGAAAGGTCTGCCAGAGGTCTGTATTGTAAAGATATCATTGAATTTATATGACGCTTAAGCTACTCCTCGAACAGTCGGCACGCGGCGGCTGTGATGCGTCACATAGTTGATCACATGTATACATTCATCAGGTATTTTACAACGGATTTGAACGCAACTCGGACCTGCAATTTTATAATAAAATATATGCTCATTTTTTGCAACATTGGTAATCACATTTCTATTTCTATTCATTCTACTTCTGTGGTCTTACAGGGGTTCACAGTAGCGTACGTATAACCATATGCTTTTATTTTGAAACCGCAAAAATTTCTTGTTGACCCTGGACCCCCGTCTGGACGTCACTTCCGGGTCACAACGTCGTTTTAGGCTACAACGCTTAATAGTTACTCAAGTGCCAATGACGAGTGGCGCTAGTAAACGTTTGGTTAATACCAAGCGCTGCTAGCAGGTTAAGGTGCTCAACACTGGTAACTATCACCTCCTGAAGCGGGTAGACTTGACGTGTTGATGTTGAAGATGACGCAGCCTGCTAACGCTAGCATCGACCCGAAGGTCCTGCAGTACGAAACCTTCATCAGTGATGTCCTGAAAAGAGATTTAGAGTAAGTAGCGTTAACTAGCTGGTTGAAATGAAATACTATAACTAGCTGGTTGAAATACTGAAACAGACAGGTTGAAGTGCGGTACCTGTGGGTTAGTGTTATTTAGTCACCCAAACTGAGTAAAAGTAGTGCTCTGAACCTAGAGTAGTTCGTTCATCTGATCAATATGTTTTTGAAGGCTGATATTGATATCTTTGTGTTGAAGCTGCCCGTAACCGATATTTTGTGCCAATATTCAATCATTTGAAAGCAAACCATCAGTGTGGATGTGAACCAGGTTGTGTGGATGTGAACCAGGCAGTGTGTTGTGTGGATGTGAACCAGGCAGTGTGTTGTGTGGATGTGAACCAGGCAGTGTGTTGTGTGGATGTGAACCAGGCAGTGTGTTTGTGTGGATGTGAACCAGGCAGTGTGTTGTGTGGATGTGAACCAGGCTGTGTTGTGTGGATGTGAACCAGGTTGTGTGTTGTGTGGATGTGAACCAGGCAGTGTGCTGTGTGGATGTGAACCAGGCAGTGTGCTGTGTGGATGTGAACCAGGCAGTGTGTTGTGTGGATGTGAACCAGGCAGTATGTTGTGTGGATGTGAACCAGGCAGTGTGTTGTGTGGATGTGAACCAGGCAGTGTGATGTGTGGACGTGAACCAGGCTGTGTGTTGTGTGGATGTGAACCAGGCAGTGTGTTGTGTGGATGTGAACCAGGCAGTGTGGATGTGAACCAGGCAGTGTGTTGTGTGGATGTGAACAAGGCAGTGTGTTGTGTTTGACCAGGAGGGTGTTGGAGCAGAGAGACGGAGTTTATGAGAAAATCTCCCAGTATCTCCAGCTGAAAAACACCATAGAGAGTCTGCAGGTACGTCAGGGCATGTTGCTCTCCCCCGGTCTGTCTGTCTGCCTGTCTGTCTGCCTGCCTGCCTGCCTGCTTGCCTCGCACACACATACACTCATGGACTATTTCTCTGTATCTGATAGGACAATGACACGCAACAATAACAACTGTTTTCAAAGTAAAGGTTTTGGTTAAATAACTGTGAATGAATTGATGCGTATTGATGGTTAGATAATCAATAAAGAGATTATTAGTAGTAATTGCATGTTGCATCCTGGATCTGAATGTCTGCTGCTCCTGCAGGAGTCTGGATCCAAGGAGCTGAAGACCGACGTGGATCTGGGCTGTAACTTCTACGTCCAGGCTCACGTGTAAGCTGCTGTCAGAAACCTTATGATCATGAAACAGCTAGTTATGATTTAGTTAGGTTAGTCAGTTTTATTCTATTTTAATTTGTTTTTGTATTTGTTACCCTGAACCCAGGACACGTCTGAAAATAGAGCCCCTTTAGATAAAGCTTGATTTGAAAGACGCTGGTCCTCCTCTCTGGTTGAAGGTGTGAAATGAGCTGCTGCGGTGGTTGGTTGGAGTAACCGTGAACTGTCCACTGTGTCGGAGTGTGTTTTTCTGATGCAGAGTGGTGTCTCTTCTCAGGGAGGACTCGTCAAGGATCTTTGTGGCGGTGGGTTATGGTTTCTTCGTGGAGATGAGCCACACTGAGGCGCTGCGCTTCATCGACAAGAAGACCAGCCAGCTCACCGCGTACGTACCTCACCATGATGTAGTAGTAAGTTACAGGATACCACAACATATAGATAATGGACATGAAGCATCACACTGTTATTCCCATTAGTCCATTAGACACGAATAGGTTTGATCGGTGCAGTGCCCCCTGGTCACCAGCAGAGGGCAGTCAGAGAAAGGCCACACAGGGTTTCTCTGTAGTAATTCTCTGTAAGTAATGCCCTGATACTTTAGTTACCTTTCTTCAGGACCCCCTGTAGGCTAGCTCGCTGCTAGCTGAGCCCATTGGTTTCAATGGTTATTGGATTAAGCCTGTGTGTCTGTTTCAGCTTCACTGAGCTGCTGACCAAAGACTCTGCTAAGATTAAAGCCAACATCCGCATGGTGCTGGAGGTCAGTTGAACTATACCATACTACACTATACCATACTATACCATACTATACTACTACTATACCATACTATACCATACTATACTATACCATACTATACCATACCATACTATACCATACTATACCATACTATACTATGCCATACTATACTATACCATACTATACCATACTATACTATACCATACTATACCATACCATACTATACCATACTATACCATACTATACTATACCATACTATACCATACCATACTATACCATACTATACTATACCATACTATACTATACCATACTATACTATACTATACCATACTATACCATACTATACTATACCATACTATACTATACCATACTATACCATACTATACCATACTATACCATACTATACTATACCATACTATACTATACCATACTATACTATACCATACTATACCATACTATACTATACCATACCATACTATACCATACTATACCATACTATACTATACCATACTATACCATACTATACCATACTATACCATACTATACCATACTATACTATACCATACTATACTATACTATACCATACTATACCATACTATACTATACCATACTATACTATACCATACTATACCATACTATACTATACCATACTATACCATACTATACCTTTACTATACCATACTATACCATACTATACCATACCTATACTATACCATACTATACTATACCATACTATACTATACCATACTATACCATACTATACTATACCATACTATACCATACTATACTATACCATACTATACCATACCATACTATACTACACAATACTATACCATACTATACTATACTATAGTATACCATACCATACTATACCATACTATACCATACTATACTATACCATACTATACCATACTATACCATACCATACTATACCATACCATACTATACCATACCATACTATACTATACCATACTATACCATACTATACTACACAATACTAACATACTATACCATACTATACTATACCATACTATACCATACCATACTGTACTATACATACTATACCATACTATACTATACTATACCATACTATACCATACTATACTATACCATACCATACTATACCATACCATACTATACTATATCATATTATACCATACTATACTATACCATACTAAACTATACCATACTATACTATACCATACCATACTATACTATACTTTACCATACTATACTATACCATGCTATACTATACAATATTATACCATACTAACATACTATACCATACTATGCTATACCATACTATACTATATCATATTATACCATACTATACCATATCATACTATACCATGCTATACTATACCATACTATACCATATCATACTATACCATACTATACTATATCATATTATACTATACTTTACCATACTATACCATACTATACCATGCTATACTATACAATATTATACCATACTAACATACTATACCATACTATGCTATACCATACTATACTATATCATATTATACCATACTATACCATATCATACTATACCATACTATACTATACCATATCATACTATACCATACCATACTATACTATATACTATACCATACTATACTATACCATACTATACTATATCATATTATACCATACTATACTATACTATATTATACTATACATACAATACTATACCATACCATACTATACCATTGTTATGCATGTATATATACTAGTTATGATGTAATTTATGTGTATATACTAGTTATATGTATATACTGTATACTAGTATTGTTATACATGCTATCTACTAGTTGCTATACATATATACTAGTACATCTGATTGGCTGCTGTCTTCTTCTCCTCCTCAGGGGCTGAGAGAGCTGCAGGGGCTGACAGACCTCCCAGACAGCAGAAGAAGAGAAGACTTCTAGGTCTCCACATGTTGGAACCAGCCCCGGAGAGAAGAGGTTGTGGTCACAGTGTTGGAACCAGGCCTACAACACCAGCAGATGAGACGTTGTGACGTTGTGAACGTGTCATTCACACGATGAATCAAACCTCCTAAATGTCAGAAGTGTAACCGCCAGTCAGTCAACGCAGCCTGAAGCTCTGAGGACACCAAACCTAAACTAGTGAAGTTAACAGGATCGTCGTTTACAGCTCCAAAACAACAACTATGTCCACCAGGTTTCAACAGCTCATGCAGGATAATCCAAGTGTTTAGTAGTCCAACATTTATCTCATGGCCTCCTAGAGTTCCTCTCTCTGGTCACCATGAGGGATCTGTTGGACTGTTGGACCCACGCTGGCTAAACAACACTTGGATTATTTTAATTCCTGAAAATCTGAACCGTTCCTTCCAGTTGTCTTCTCAGTCTGAACCAGGAAGTGATGCTGCAGCAGAGCGTCCCGTAGATTCACCCTATTGGTCCAAATTAGATCCTGGTGTCGGTTTGGTGACCGATCCAGACTGGAGAGAGAAATCCAGAAGAAGCTGCTGAACCTCTTCAGCTCCTCCACCACCTCACTGAGAAGAACGTTTACTGACCTCACCACAGGGCTTCTGAGTAATGAAGTCCTCAAAGTCCAAACAGTTACCTGTCGCTGCCACTTGGGGCCGCCAACATGTGATATTTCCTAGTGCAGCTTTAAGTCGTTGTGAAGAAGAAGTCAACACGTTGGTTCAGAGGAGACCCGGTGGACCTTCTTCCTCACTTGACCTGAATCTCTGGCAGGTTGACTAGCAACCAAACGCTGGTAGGTGACGGTTGTTACTGGTTAGTTGGTTCAGTCTCTATCATCTGGAGTCCTAGTTAAATAGTGAAAGTGGCCGGTGGATTTTGAGGTTTACCGACCATGAAAAGCCTTTTAACACGAGTACCTGACATCATCTGAAGTGTTCCTCATTACTGGCCTGGTGCGTTCAGGCATCTGAGTGCCTCGGAGATCAATGATGGTTTTTACTTGTTAATTCTGATGTTTACAGAGTGGAACTTTATTTTGAAATCCTATTAAATTCTATTAAAAGTTGAATTGCTCCGGATGATCAGTAACTCTTCATTTGTAAAGAACTTTATTGATGATGATGTTGTGGATTTGCTGGACATCCTCCCCCCCCCCCCCCACGCACACACACTTACACACACACACTTAATTGTTTTTTCATAATGAATAACCTTTAAAACAAATGTGAGTGATCTATTGTGACCCTGCAGATCAGCAGGGATCCTCCTCGACCTCCTGGATCAGCAGCGTCTTCAAATCAGTTCATTCTTTAATGTTCAATAAAGGAAGAAGAGAGGACGTGATGAAACCTGAACGTCTTGATAAAAAGTGTTCAGCTCGTCTTTTCTCACTGCAGTGACCCTTCTTCCTTGAGGGATGCTCTGTCATCACAGATGCCGTTGCCATGGAAACTGGATGCTGAATAGAGGCAGTGGCGTAAAGAACCTTAGTGCTGACTCTTAAAATAGCCTCCCAACAGCAGTGCACGCACACATGCACACACACACACACACACACTACAGACACTTCCTCAATCAAGTGAGTTTGGTTCCAAATGAAAAGTTTCATCTTCATCAAACCAAACTGACTGAAGACAGTCTGGATTCTGTTATTGATCAATATGATCAGTTATTGGTCATAGAGACTGACTGGATGTGATCTGGTCCTGATGGGATCTTTTAGATCTGAGTCTGCTGCATGATGATGAAAACTATGAGATCACATGTGGACTCACTTAGTCTGACATATGGAGAATAAAACACCTTGACAGCCCTGCTACTGGTTCCACTGGGAGCTGACCAGTACCACCAGCCCTCTACTGGGACCAGTACCACCAGTCCTCTGCTGGGAGCTGACCAGTACCACCAGTCCTCTACTGGGACTAGTACCACCAGCCCTCTACTGGGAGCTGACCAGTACCACCAGTCCTCTACTGGGACTAGTACCACCAGCCCTCTACTGGGAGCTGACCAGTACCACCAGTCCTCTACTGGGACCAGTACCACCAGTCCTCTGCTGGGAGCTGACCAGTACCACCAGTCCTCTGCTGGGGGCCGGAGCCTTCTTCCAGTCTGTCATCCCTCCTGACAACCGACAGAAGGGGCGGGACCGTCATGTTGTGACGTCACTAGTCCTGGTTCCGGTGCATCAACACATCGGTCCAGCTGCGTACAATTTAACCACGGTTAGACAGAACGATGCTGGAAGTGAGGCGATTCGGCCTTCAAAATAAAAGCGCAAACGTTCTCGCTTGGAGCGCCTCAGGGACGAGACTCCGCCTCCCTGCCAGTCTGCCTGATGGCTGACGGTGGTACTGCAGATTAAATGAAAGATCCCTTTAACGTCCAAAGTCCAAAACCTCATTGAATTATGAAATTATTAATCATGAAGAATTTGTCATTTCAGGTCCTCTGAGGCCTTTTCGTGCTACACACCCTGGTCAGCCTAAGCTGACACGACTTCTGCTTATTGTAATCCATTATTAACTACTGATGTAAGGAAACTAGTCAAGTCAAGTTGAGTTTATTGTCATTTCAGCCATACATGTAGCATATACAGCTAAACGAAATGTCGTTCCTCACAGGACCAAGGTGCAAAAAATAGAACATAAGACATGACATAAAATACAACCAATATAATAAATAAAAGAATAAAATATACAGTAGAAAAACAATGTGCTGGGTAGTGGTGTCAGTATAAAGTAAGGTGTATGTGTGCAAGTGTGTGTGTGTGTCAAGTAAGGCATGTATGTGTTTTGGGTAGCAGTGAGGTGTTGAGCAGTCGGACAGCCTGATGCCCTCCACCGTCCTCACAATCTGCTGCAGGGTCTTGTGGTCTGTTGCGTTGCAGTTCCCATACCAGATGGTGATGCCGTTGGTCAGGACACTGTGCCACGGCCTCCTCAGGAAGTGCATCCGCTGCTGGGCCCTCTTGGCTAAGTTGGTGGTCAAGAGGGCCCAGCAGCGGATGCACTTCCTGAGGAGACTGAAGCGGGCAAGGCTCCCACCCCCATCCTCACCACATTCTACCGAACTAACCAAATGGTTCTGATTCTGAAATATGTCGTAGATGAAGTGATATTTATTCATTGATACCTTAAAAGGACAGTATTTTGCACAGATTCTTAAAATTCTTCCATAAAAAGATTGCTTTTCAGATTTATTTTCATGATGGTCCTGTTTTATTAAAATAAATAAACAGTTGCAACAGTCAACTCTTATTTTGAAAACAACGACCGGATATCGTATCGTGTATATTGTGGCTAGCTTGACTGGTCCAAAGTACCGAGGAAGCGTTTGACGAAACAGGAATAAACGAGGAAGAACCAAACCTAGCAGATTCATTTGGGGTTGTAGGCGCGTGCCAGAGTCTGCACTCTATGGACAAATACCCCGGCGTTTTTAAAAACTACTTTTTCCGTCTAGGAGGACTTTAGTCGCTCTGTGGTGAACTCTTAAAATCAAGTCCGCATTCAGCGCTGTTTGGGGGCTGACGCACCAGAGGGCGGGGGGGTGTCAGATCAGCTAGCTAGTTAGCATGCTAGGCTAACAGTTTACACGCTCCTGCTGTTTAGATGCTTTGAAGAAAACGTCAGCATAAAACTTTTTGGTGTCCTAAAGCAGCAGGTTGGCGTGTAGCTGCTGTCCGGAGGGCCAACAGAAGGCAGCGGGGGCGAAACAACAGTACTTTACTTCCAAATAAACAAGTGCTACTGTAGGTAGCAGCTAGCGTTAGCATTGCTAGCTAGTTAGCATAAGCGCTCAGTGCTGGCAGGGCTGTAGAGCAGGGTAAACACACCTACTCTCACTTTACACACATTTTATTGCCATAAATATCATTTTCCCACATAAATCCTTTTAACGTTAATTGATATTGTACTTATTAATGCGCAGTAGACCTGGCGTGCACGCGGACAGGGTCTGTTATTGTGAATTATCCTGAATTAACACGTTTCTGAGATTTTAATTGGTTTCTTTTGTTTTAATCGGTGGTTGTTGGTCTGGAGTTGATAGGTGACTTTATTTTGCGCTACATTAGTGAGTGCGGGGTTAGCATGGAGGTAGAGATACCTGGGATCAGCAGCCAGGCACAGTTACATAACACCAGGTCGGCAGTGAAGCGTCCCTGATGCCTGGCGACTTCTGACGGCTGCAACCTTTTCTGGACCGACGGCATACAAACATGGACGGGATCTGACTCTGCCGGACCTGGGAAAGAAAAGGAAGAGACTTGTATCAACATGGATTCCAACCCGCTAATAAACGGTAAGAAAACACAGCTCGAGCCGATGATTCAAATGTCGCTGCGCTGTTCGTTTCCGTGCTGGACTGCTGCTGGACTCTGGCGGTCTGGACTCTGTGGCTTGTGTCCCAATGGAAACATCCCTGTTGTTGTGGGAGCGGGGCAGCTTGGGAAGCCAGCCGTGTGTCAACAGGTGTCTTGAAGCATTTTGTTCTCCCACTGCAGCTGCTGAGGCATGCATGCAGCCCCAGGCCTCCACGCTGCACCGAGCCACAGCAGCAGATCTGGATCAGCCTCATGTTACTGATGGATCCAGATCCAGCCGTCCTGGTGTGGGTAAACCCTGCAGCCTGTTGCACCACATACATGTACGTTTGATTGCAGGTTAGGGTAGAAAGTTGGTTTGGTGCTGAAGCTGCTGGTTCAGTTGCACCATGGAGGCTGAAGCTGCATCTTAACTAGTGGCTGGTGAAGGGACTACTAACTAGAACGTCTCAGTGACCTGTTCTCCGTCTGTGGGCAGTAACAGGTCTCCCAATTAACAGGAGCCAAAGTTAATGTTAAGAGGATAAAGCTAACTAGTTCAACAACAAACAGGAATGTTACCAGTATCTAGTTATCTAGTTATCTAGTTATCTAGTGTCTAGTTATCTGTATGAAGATCCACTAGTAGCTGGTCCCAGTAGGACCAGACATCATGATGGACGACATGAAGCAGAGAAACTGTTAGTTCAACTGCAACAACAGATACATGAATGAGCTGTTATTATTATTATTATTATTATTATTATTATTATTATTAGAAGTCAGAATCAGAAACAGGTTTATTGCCAAATGTGTTACACATATGAGGAATCTGTCTTGTGATTGGTGCAAAACTATAAACATAGAAGAATAAGAATAAAGCAAGAATAAAGTACTATAAGGCAAATAGAGGCAAAGGTCAGAAGACAATATAAAATAGAGAAAATCAACCTAAAATTATTATAAATGATTATAAAATGTTATTATATAATAATAGAGTCAGCGTGATGAGACCCCCTGCTGGGATGGAGACATTAGAGCCAGCAACAGGAAGTGGTCAGGAAACCACTCTTCTTCTGTGGTGGAAGTCGTTCTGAAATCAGTCTGTTCAATCAGCTGATTGATGCACATTTACATGTGCAAGTGTACGTGCACCCTCTTGCATGAGTGTGAATGCGTACGTGCACGAGCGTGTGTGTTGTGAGTTACAGATCTCGCCATCTGTCGGTGGCAGAAGGTTCAGGGTAACTGGCTGGTCTTACCAGTCTCTCCACTTCACCCTGGCAGCCTGCTGGCCTCACAGGGCTCCATGCAGGATGGAGAGGCCGTCCTGTACCAGAGAGGTCACAGGTTCGCTCCCCTGTTGAAGTGTCCTTGAGCCAGACACATCCCCTCTAGTCCAGCACAGGGACATACCCACAATCCATCAGTTACCCACAATCCACCTGTTTAAAGGCTGATTGTGAATCAGAGAGGCTGTTTGGTTAAAGCAGCTGCTCCATTCATCATGCTGTCTGTCTGTCTGTCTGTCTGTCTGTCTCTCTGTCTGTCTCTCTGTCTGTGTCTGTGTCTCTCTCTCTCTCTCTCTCTCTCTCTCTCTCTCTCTCTCTCTCTCTCTCTCTCTCTCTCTCTCTCTCTCTCTCTCTCTCTCTCTCTCTCTCTCTCTCTCTCTCTCTCTCTCTGTCCTCTTCCCTGGTTACCATTGATGAAAGGTCTCACCATGGCGATGGTTTCCAAGGTGTTTGTTTGGTAGTTGCGTAACAGACTGGCCAATGGTAATGAGGCTAATTTGCATGCCTGACTCGCCTCCCTCCTCCTCTCCCTCCCACCCCCCCCTCCCTCTCCCCCCTCTCTTACCCTCCCTCTCCCTCTCACCCTACCTCTCCCCCCTCCCTCTCCCCCTCTCTCCCCCCCTCCCTCTCCCCCCTCTCTTACCCTCCCTCTCCCTCTCACCCTCCCTCTCCCCCCTCTCTTACCCTCCCTCTCCCTCTCACCCTACCTCTCCCCCCTCCCTCTCCCCCTCTCTCCTCCCCCCCTCTCCTTCTCACCCCCCCTCCTCCCTTAGCCTGCCAGCCTGTCTCTCTGTCTCTCTGTCTGTCTGTCTGTCTGTCTCTCAGCCTGTCTGTCTCAGTCTAACCTGTCTCCCCCCCCTCCAGCCATGGACCCGTCCATCACGTTGTGGCAGTTCCTGCTCCACCTGCTGGAGGACCAGCGCCAGCGCCACCTGATCTCGTGGACGGGGGAGGACGGGGAGTTCAAGCTGCTGGATGCTGAGGAGGTGGCGAGGCTGTGGGGCCTCCGCAAGAACAAGCACAACATGAACTATGACAAGCTGAGCCGGGCCCTGCGCTACTACTACGACAAGGTACTAGTACTACTACCAGTACTACAGAGCAGGGCCCTGCGGTACTACAACAAGGTACTACTACTAGTACTACTACCAATACTACCGAGCCGGGCCCAGCGGTACTACTATGACAAGGTACTACTACTAGTAGTACTACAGAGCAGGGCCCTGCGGTACTACTATGACAAGGTACTACCACTAGTACTACTACCAATACTACGGAGCAGGGCCCTGCGGTACTACTACAAGGTACTACTACTAGTACTACTACCAATACTACAAATCAGGACCCTGCGGTACTACTACGATAAGGTACTACTACTAGTACTACTACCAATACTACAGATCAGGACCCTGTGGTACTATTACGATAAGGTACAACTACTAGTACTGTATGATGAACGGCGAGTCCGGGTGGGTCAGTAGAGCAGGTGTGCATGATAGATGTGAGTGGTAGCGGGTACGGGGTCGGGGTCAGCGGGTACGGGTCAGCAGATCAGGGGGTACGGGTCAGCACATCAGGGGGTACGCGTCAGCAGATCGGGGGTACGGGTCAGCAGATCGGGGGTACGGGTCAGCAGATCAGGGGGTACGGGTCAGCAGATCGGGGGGTACGGGTACGCGTCAGCAGATCGGGGGTACGGGTCAGCAGATCAGGGGGTACGGGTCAGCAGATCGGGGGGTACGGGTACGCGTCAGCAGATCGGGGGTACGGGTACGCGTCAGCAGATCGGGGGTACGGGTCAGCAGATCGGGGGGTACGGGTCAGCAGATCAGGGGGTACGGGTACGGATCAGCAGATCAGGGGGTACGGGTACGGGTCAGCAGATCAGGGGGTACGGGTCAGCAGATCAGGGGGTACGGGTACGGGTACGGGTCAGCAGATCAGGGGGTACGGGTACGGGTCAGCAGATCAGGGGGTACGGGTCAGCAGATCAGGGGGTACGGGTCAGGGGGTACGGGGGGTCAACCCAGGAAAACAAGCTGACCAACTCAAAGTAACAAAGGAAAGCGCGTGGTAACTGTAGATGTGCAGCGTCTCTAACTAGCTAGTCTCTTGCCCGATCCCAATTCACCCCTTGGCCCTTCCCCTCCGTTTTGCGCGTTCACGTGAAGGGGTAGGGCTGTTCCAATACTCTAGTGATCGAGGGGTAGGGCCAAGATCGAGGGCTACATACCCCTCGAAACGGATATTTTTCAGAGGCACACTTCAAACCAAGGGCTACCCAGAATGCCCTGTGAATCTCTGGAAGTAACAGGAAGATCATGGGGACCGCTACGCTACCATCCGAAGTGAACCACAAATGTAGTATTTTCTTCGTTAATAAAGATTTAAAAAATATTCTAACCGTGGAATTATCTTAGTTTAATGTCGTTTCAATGTATTATGGACCGTTTCTTTATAACAAGCATAACAAAAAAATCGCTAATATGCCGATGTCTCTACTTCGTTAGTTAGTTACGTTACAACATTGTTTTTAGCTGATTTGTGCATGACAGTTCTGCATGTTGACATATTTCCATGTCGCATTTCCCCCTTTGATGGTATATGATGAAATATAACTAAAGTCCATCAGTGAAGTTGCTGCACTTGTTCCGGCTCCTCTAATATCAGTGCAGACTGGCAGGGTAACGTTAGGACGGCTTGCTAGACTACAGAGCACCGCTAACGCTATTCTGTCATGAAGTGGACTGGTAATGAAGCAGTGGGCTTTTTTATTTGATGACTTGTTTGATCGATTAGTAGCATGAAAAGTATAAGTTGTGAACGAATCGCGAGCGTCCATGTTTTTCTATCTCCATCAGATGAACGGCAAATGTCACTGTGATAAAACCATTATTGCCATAGTAATCTCCGATAACAAACTCGCCCCGTCTGCTTATCGATGACGTATCAGCGTCTAAGGGTTGTCCCAATACTTAGGGAGATATTTTCTAGCCCTACCCCCTCGCTACCGAGGGCCAAGGGGTAGGGCCAAGCCGAAGCCGTAGGGGTGAAAATAAGCATTGGGATTGGTCCTCTAACTAGCTAGTCTCTAACTAGCTCTGCCTCCTCTGACCAAACAACAACACTGAGGCCGGCCGCCGCCATCTGTCTCCCAGGTGGCAAAACTCAAACCTAAAAATGAATCAATACTACTACTACTACTACTACTACTACTACCAGTACTACCAGTACTACTACTGATATTGCTCTTTGTCGTCCAGAACATCATCAAGAAGGTGAGCGGTCAGAAGTTCGTCTATCGGTTCGTGAGCCACCCCGACCCCTCCCTGCCAGAGGGGCTACGCAACGGGGAGGAGGTGCAGAGGCAGGACAACACCGACAGCCAATCCAAAGGCTCGGGGGGCGTGGTCACCACCTGTCCATCAAAGGGCTTAGCCCAGGTACAGTTTGTCCTCCTCCTTTTCCTACTGTACATCTCAGCGGTGCACCTAGAAGGAGGTAATATACTTCCAGAAAAGAAGTCCTGTCAAATCACCAGCACAAGCAACCAGTTGTAAGGAGGTCAGAGGTCACAGCAGCCTGACCATATTCAACATCAGGTTATTGATCTGATTGTATTGTTATTGGTTATCACTGCCCTGTAGAAACTGAAGCCTGTAGTTGTACCGTGGTAACGACATCGTCCCTAACATCCTTAACATGACAGAGTATTGATTACAGTAAGTAATACAGATGTATTGATGACTGATTGGTTGATTGACAGCGCTCTTCGCCTTGCAACTCCCAGAAAAGCTCCCGTAACGACTACATGAAGTCCGGCCTCTACTCCACCTTCACCATCCAGTCGCTGCAGGCCACGCCCTCCCCGCGGCCAATCAAAACAGAGCTGCTGCTGACACAAGACCCCGCCTCCAAAGTTGATAGGACGCCGAGAGAGGTAGCGTGTGCGTGTGTGCGTGTGCGTGTGCGTGTGTGTGTGCGTGCGTGTGTGTGTGTGTATGTATATCAGGAAGTGGTCAAGCTGCTGTGAAACTGAAATAATGTTTCAGCTGATTTCTCTCCTCCCCCCCGCCCCCCTCCTCTCCTCTCCCTCTCCTCTCCCCTCCCTCCTCCTCCTCCTCTCCTCTCCCCCCCCCGCCCCCCTCCTCTCCTCTCCCTCTCCTCTCCCCCTCCTCCTCTCCTCTTCCCCCCCCCCCGCCCCCCTCCTCTCCTCTCCCCCTCCTCCTCCTCCTCTCCTCTCCTCCCCCCCGCCCCCCTCCTCTCCTCTCCCTCTCCTCTCCCCCTCCTCCTCCTCCTCTCCTCTCCCCCCCCCCCGCCCCCCTCCTCTCCTCTCCCTCTCCTCTCCCTCTCCTCTCCCCTCCTCCTCTCCCTCTCCTCTCCCCCTCCTCCTCCTCCTCTCCTCCTCTCCCTCTCCTCCCCCCCGCCCCCCTCCTCTCCTCTCCCTCTCCTCTCCCCCTCCTCCTCCTCCTCTCCTCCCCCCCCCCCCGCCCTCCTTCTCTCCTCAGGTCTGTGTATTATCAGAGTCCTCCCAGTCAGTAGGTGGCGCTGTGGATTCTGGTCTCCAGGTGATCGTCACCCAGCCGTCTCCGTGTCCCACCCCGGCCCTCAGCCCTCAGATACCAGCTGCCACCACCAGCCAATCACAGGTCAGTATCAGGCTTCAGCAGCCAATCACACGTCAGACCTCCAATTCAATGGTTCATGACAAATTGACATTTATGCAATTCAAAGCCAATCTCTGCTATTGCTCTGTTTCCATAGTAACAGAGGTCAGAGTTCAGTTACAGTACCGAGAGGGAGACGCTGGTGGTGACATCCTGCTTTTATTTCTCCTCCACCTCCTCCTCCCCCTACCTCCACCTCCTCCTCCCCCTCCTCCTCCAGAAGTCGCCTCCTCTGACCGACCCTCCCCAGATCTATCTCACCAGCGTCGGGGACCCGTCCTCCCTCACCCCCCTCACCCCCCTCATCCCCCTGGGCCCCATGGGTGGGACGGTGGGGCCCGGCAGACCGCCCCACATCTCCTTGGGCACCCAGGGGCCCCAACAAGGCGACTGTGGGGGAGTCGGCACTCCCCCAAACCTCCCCCCTCACTCCCACCCTCCTCATCCATCTGTCTTTGTCGTCATCAACCCGCCTCCTCCCCAGCAACAAGGTGCTGCCATGGCAACGGCCTCTCCCTCCATCGCTCCTCCCTCTGCTCTGACTGCTGCACCTCCTCCTCCGATCGTCATAAAGGAGGAGAACCTGCCATCAGAGGAGGAGCTACTGGAGATGGTGTCTCTGGAGGAGAAACAGGTGGAGGAGGTGAGAGGAGGAGAATGAATGATCAGTGTATTATTGATCAGTTTATTAGTGATCAGTGTATTAATGATCAATAATGGACCAGCTGACTAACCAGCTGTCCTTCTGTCCAGGTTCCTCATCTGGTCTGCTCAGAGGAACCAGAACCTCCTCTCTGCATCGTGGAGGACCCCCCCTGCATGGAGCTTGGGGTCGAAGGTCAGCAGCTGGGGGGAGAGGGGGGAAGCAAGGCCCCACTGACAGGTAACACTCAGATACACAGGAAGTGGACTGCATTGATTGACAGCTCACTAGTCTGACGGCCATTTCCTGGTACAGATGATCTCCAGTAAGTGTCTCTCCCTCCCCGCCCCCCCCGCTCTCTCTCTCTCTCTCTCTCTCTCTCTCTCTCTCTCTCTCTCTCTCTCTCTCTCTCTCTCTCTCTCTCTCTCTCTCTCTCTCTCCCCAGAAACCTCAGTCTCTCCGTTAACGTTGTCGTCCTCGGTGACCCCGCCGGTGACCTCCGCCTCCGAAGTAGTTCCTCCCAAACCCAAGAAGCCGCGGGGCCTGGAGCTGCCCTCCTCCCCCTCCCTCCCCCCCGGCCTCTCCCTGGATAAGGTCAGCAGCTTTATTGATCATGAAGAATCAACAGGATAGATTAGTGGTGGTAGTCATGATGCTGGTACAATAATAGTACTAGTACTATTACTAGTAACCAGTGAGTTGATGTGTTGTGGTTCCTGCAGGTCAACGCTGCCGTCAACAGCTTGCTGGCTCCGGGGTCGGCCACCAACACACTCACACCCACCGTCATCACCTCCCACGCCCTGGTAACCTGTGTGTGTGTGTGTGTGTGTGTGTGTGTGTGTGTGTGTGTGTGTGTGTGTGTGTGTGTGTGTGTGTGTGTGTGTGTGTGTGTGTGTGTGTGTGTGTGTGTGTGTGTGTGTGTGTGTGTGTGTGTGTGTGTGTGTGTGTGTGTGTGTGTGTGTGTGTGTGTGAAGACATTGAAAAAAACAGCCAAAAGAAAATGTCTCTGTCTCTCTCTCTCTCCAGACTCCAGTCTTGTTGACTCCCAGTCCTCTTCCCTCCACCATCCACTTCTGGAGCACCCTGAGCCCCATCGCTCCTCGCTCCCCGGCCAAGCTCTCCTTCCAGGTAATACACAGTGGATCCTCTACCACTAACTAACCTCTACTCTACTAACTAACCCGATAGGACCGCCTGCCCTGCTCAGTTCAACAGACGATGAGGTGGATCCAGGTGGTGCTCTGGTCCCTGATTGGTTAACCGGTTAAATCCAGTTGAACCTGCAGACCGAGTCTTGGCGGTCCAGGCAGCCTCACTGTTGTTCATCTGGCTTTTTTTAATCTTGAGTCTGAAACAACGACAAACCGGTCAGAGGTCGTTCAAGGACAAAGCCTTCCTGAACAAAACGTACACCGAATGAATGTTGGTCGAGGCCCGGAGGTTCAGGCTGGGAGGTCCAGGCCCGGAGGTTTAGGCCCGGAGGTTTAGGCCCGGAGGTTTAGGCCCGGAGGTTTAGGCCCGGAGGTTTAGGCCCGGAGGTTTAGGCCCGGAGGTTTAGGCCCGGAGGTTGAGGCCCGGAGGTTTAGGCCCGGAGCTTTAGGCCTGGAGGTTTAGACCCGGAGGTTTAGGCCCGGAGGTTGAGGCCCGGAGGTTGAGGCCAGGAGGTCCAGGCTTTCAGGTCAGACAAGATGTGGTGCAGCTCCACTCATACATCAACAACAATGATGATATGTTCGTTGTACGTTGTGTTAGAACCGTTCCAGACGATAAAACGATAACAAACAATGAAGTACCGGTTAAATCCAGTCGATCGTCACATTAATCTACAAGGATGTACAATGACAAACTTAGAACAGCAGCATCATCCAACATGATGAATGTAGCTGTGTGCGGTTATCACCCTCTGCTGGTCAGGGATCAGACTGCAACAGGCTTACTACTCATCTGGTCCAGTGGTTTTCTGACCTCCTGCTCCTTCTCTTGATTTCATTTGTCCAGTGATGGTTCATCTTCAGGTGCCCCCCCCCACCTTCCCCACCCCCTCGTTTTTTAAGAAACTTATTTCTGTGTCTAATTTATGTGTCTGAATGCCCCCCCCCCTCTCTCTCCAGTTCCCTACCAACGGCAGTAACCAGATCCACATCCCGGCATTGAGCGTCGACGGCCTGTCCACCCCCGTGGTTCTTTCTCCTGGACCCCAGAAACCCTGAGCTCCCTGCCCGCTACAGAGCTCCTCCCTGGGCATGGCCTCGCTGGAGGGTCCCCTTACTTCCTGGAGGGCTGGAGGACCCGGACTGGACTGGACTGGGCTGGGCTGGGCTCGTGACCCGGTGAGGTGGAAACGCCTCTGAAACTGCATTTACACCATGTGACACTAAAACTCTCCAGTGAAACCAATAGAAATGTATTTTTCTGGCAGGTTGGCCTGCCCTGACTACTGAATGGTAAGATTGGAAGATTTAATGGTGGACTATTCAATGGGAGGCACTGCCCTGGACAAAGCCTCTCGCCTGCCAGTCTGATAGAAACTCTTCAGCTCGTTCCAGCGTCTCCAGACCGGTTACCTTCCATCTGTCTGGAGCAACTAGGGTAAAGCTGGTCACCCCTCTGGGTACATTTATAAATGAGATGTTAGTCATTTAGCTGACTCCAGATCAGCTTCCTGTGGGACAGATGGTCAACATTGGTACAACACAAGCCAGAGATGTGGATCTGCTGTTTCTCTGAACCCAGTTGGTTCCCAGTACTTCCTGATGTTGCCTTCCAACAATTAGATGTTCATTCAGAAAGCTTTGAATGTTTTGGCTTACATTTTACTAGCTAGCTGACCAGCCTAGTCACCTTGTCTCCACCAGGGAAGATACAGGACTTCTCCACTTGATGCATTTTTGATCAGGATGTTTTGGTTTTGGGTCAACCTGGGTCATGACAGCTGACAAACTTGCCCCAGATCGATCCATGTTGACCCAGGTTGACCCAGATCGATCCATGTTGACCCAGGTTGACCCAGATCGATCCATGTTGACCCAGGTTGACCCAGGTTGACATGAAGGCCCGCCCCTAGCCGGAAGGAAGCTGACCCAGCTTGCCTCCCCACCTAGCATCCTCAAATCAAACATCTTCCCTTTGCCATCTTGGGCTGACCTACAGTTAGCAGGACTGGCTAGAAGCTGGATGCTAACTGACCCAGGGCAGCCATGTTTACTCCCTCAGATACACCAAGCCAAGAGATGGATTTAACTTGACACCCTGGAATCTTTTTTTGGGATGTTCTCGTATTTTTTTGAACTTGTTTTTTGTGTTATTTATTTTTATTTCCTTTTGTCCGACGGTGTGACAGAACATCTCCAGTACATCTTTCTCTGGAGATTTTTGACTTGAACATTTATTTCATTACTTTCCTGCTAGTTGTTTTGATGGTGGACATCATGGCACTTGACTGTACTGCTCAACTGGATCCAGCACTGGGTGTGCTTGATTTTTACTCCCAGATGAGCTTTTCGAGCTCTTCGAGCTCTTCATAACCCTGAAAGGGTTTAGTTCAAAACCCTTGTTGTGTAACCAAAAGCATCTGTTTTGTAAACTGAGGACATTTGGATTGAAGAAACCCACCTGGGGTCTCATGGTCTTGGAGTAATCTAATCAGAATTGACTTCAGTGGCCATATAAGGCCTTCCCTCTGCTCTTATTGGCCGATCTAAAAGGCCCCTCCTTTCTCCAGTGCTACTTGGCCCGTTATTGGACCAATTTCCTCCACATTGTTTTGAACTGACCAATCACAGAGGAGGAAAAATGATTGATCTTAGGTGAAGTTCCCCAGCTTGGCCTGGGTGGGATGTTGCGGCTTTATTTAATGCCAGAGTTTTTACACAGCCAAGTAATTTCTATATAAATATCTCTATATTAAACATTGTGTATTTTATTAAGGGTTGTAAAGGATCAGCCTCTTCAGTTGATTCACCCAAAAATGAACTGGACCAGAAGAAGGAAGAGGACGAGCTGGAACTGAACTGAGAGAAAACAAACGCTTTAATATGGTCAGGAGAAATCCACCAGACTGATGGTTTTGATGGTTTCTTTGAGGACCTGCTCACATTCCTTGGCTTTGAAGAGTTGATGATAAAATCTTTAATTATGTTTTATTGATAGATGGATCAATAACTTTGATTATTGTGTCACTTTCTGCATTCATTCCAGGTGTTGATTTATGTTTGACTGTGATCGATTCATCTGTTATCTGGCTGCCTGGCTGAAAGCTTCTTAGCAGTAAGATGATGATGATGCCAAACATTCAGCCTTTGGCAACCACCGACACAAAATTGCAGCAATGTTGCCACAAGTTTGTTTTCTAACAAAATGCTGGAAAATTAGTTTAGTGAACTTTTGGAAACACTTAGCATTTAACTCTATAAATGTGTGTTACGAATTTCAAGCTAAAGCCACACCGACGTCACCAAGACTTCCCATATGGTTTTCTACTTGCTGATTGAACCAGTTCTGATTCTGGTTATTTTTATTCTTCTGGAAATAGCACCCTGACACTTCGCAGACAGAGATGCCAGGGATGTGAATGCACCGCGACTAAGCTGCAAGTTTGCTGCAAACTTTTTAGAAAGCGTTCCGCAAAGATGAACTTAGTGTTGAGATGTTTCAGGAAACTCAGCTCTGTTTTGTAACTCTGCCATCTGTGACTAAACCATCTGATCTGAACTTAATGCCACGTTCATGTCACATCAGGAGAGGGAGAACGGGCCGGCGTCTCGTTGCCACGACTTGTTTACGTCTTGTTAACGCCGACATCCAACATGGCGTCATTACTTTAAAATCAACTATAAACAAACTTGCTTTTTGTCAGTAGAGTTGATTGTTTTAGTGTGAATATAACTCTCAGTCCATTATCTTGGACTGCTGACATCGGTGGATTCACTGCCATGTTGCCACAGTGTGACTCCTACCATCACCACTAGGAGGCTGACAGGAATGTCTTCCTGGTCAGCAGCTCGTATTTATAGTCCGATGTGACGTGGACGAGGCCTAACACCGTTTGGCCAAAGACTCGGACCAGGACCCTTACATTGGTCATTTCAGTTCTCAGTGTCAGCCATGTTGGCTACACAATCCTGTTCCGTGGCTGTTGCTATAGTAACTCTTAACAGCTTGAAGATGTCCATGTCACCATGGTGATGCTATGGAGGACATTGTTCCATACTTATCAAACCAACCCTCGGGTCCAGATCCACTGAAGGTTTCCACAGGGAAGACCGGCGTCAGGAAGCTGTAATACTCACTAACGTCACAATGAGTCAAATGGCATCGGCCGCAAAATAAAGCCTCTTGGTTCCTGTCGTGGTCATGCATGGGTAAATTAGATGTCATTAATGCCATAATTTTGCCCACATAATATCTATTGTTGGTGAAATAAATCAAGATTGCCCAATCCCCAACACCAGTACTACGAAGCACCAACGCCCCAAATTATTGTAGCGCACATAAGATCCTTGGACAGGAAAGGAGGCGAAGACCTGAACACTTTGTCCATTCAGAAGGCTTTGTCACCAGCAGGTCCAATCAGAGAACGCTCCAATCAGAAACAGGCTTTAGGGTCAAGGCTTCAGTGGGCTTCCAGTTGGAGGTCGAGGCGCTCCGGGGTTTGGGTGCGCCACGACTTGTCGGCATACGTTTCTGAGTAAGATGAAAACGCTGCTGTCTTCACTCAAGCAACTGGTGCAAAAAATGCCATCGCACAGTTTCCATCGCAGCACAATCTTAGTGAATCAGGACCTCCGCCAGCGACCAGGGTTGTGGCGCCAACATGGCGGCCGCTGACGACTGTTATGGTCAAACTGGAACCAGCCCTGAACAAACCAGAGTCTGACATGTTTCTGAACCATCTGAAGCTGCTGCTTGGCGGAGGAAGGCAAGTGGAACTTTGTTGTTGCTGAGAAAGAGACTTCCTAAGGGTGAATACTTTCCTACCGTATGACTGGATGTTTCCGTCTCCAGGAATGACGTACATGTCAGATTTAGAGAAACCTCTGATGTCTGTCTTCCTGTCTGTCTCCCTGTCTGTCTGTCTGACTGAAGCTTGGCTGTCTGTCTTTTAAAGGCATCGTCCCTCGAGTTTTAGGACTAGAATGGAACAAGATCTGAGAAATTGTAACTGGAGATTCGTCCACACCTCAGCAGGGGCTGTGACGCTTCTCTCTTCATAGTACTGTGGTACTAGCTTCCTCTCTTCATTGGATGACATGTGAGGTAACTTGAGGGAGTTCAAGTGTAGGGCGAAATAAATCAAGCGCACCTCAACTGGTTCTGGTATTAGAAACGTTGAGTTACAGACTAAGTCATTTAATTACATTGTGTGATTCAAACAGCCTGGTGAAAAGTTGCTTCATGTGACCATTGCTGGAACGTTGCAGCAAAGTTGCTACAGGTTTAAATATTTATGCAAATTAGTTTGTGGCAACTGTCTGTAGCAGGCATCGGCCAACGTGGCACCGTGGTGGAAAGCTAGCTAGCCTGCTGCAAAATGACCAACAATTAGCTGCCGGCTTTCCACCAACCACCAGTCTGTTTTTGTGACGGTGCCACAAAGCTGTTCGGTTTTTATCTCCCTTCCCCAAAAACCTAAAAATGAACTTTTGGAAATACAAGCCTGATATGAACCATCGTGTACATAGCCGGTACTAGCTAGTCCTGACAATACAGTGAGACGTACTGTGCTTTTATTAAGAGACTGTTGTTGTTGTTGTTGTTGTGTTGTTTTAACGCTAGCAGAGCTCTGTGGTTGCCATGGTGACCTGACCTGACTGTTGTTAACCCCCGGGTTGATGTTGTTGCTGTTGTTGCTATGCGGAGCAGATGAAGCTCCTCCAGTAAGCTTTGTGATGATAACGACGCTGTTAATGTTTTTGATCTAAATGCTTTTCTGTGTAATCTGGAGGTCTGGACCACGTGTGCTTGGAGGATGGACACCGATATCTGGGGTGAAGCTGCTGATATTTTCTGTCAACATTCAGTATCTTTAAATTTAACCATTTTCAAGCCAAATTCCAAGTATTCAGCGTTTTAGATTCAGAATTTAGATCATGGGACACTAAAACTCTCCACTGAAAGGATAATGAGAAAAACATTGTGCCTCATTAGTTCAGGTTAAGGGCTTCCCACAGACAACCAGTGTAGTATTGATCAATATACAATAAATATGTAATCAATCAAAGTGCATCATATCATATCAGACTGGACCAGATCCATCCGTCATAGACTAACACACCACTTATGATTAAGGAGCAGCGTTATGGAGCAAACATGGCCGCTACTGTAAAGCGCTGGCAGGCAGTTGGCATCGGCCGAGTTTCATTCCAACATGAGACCTCCACTGTTAAATCCTCCTGCTCTCATGATTCATATCACTGAAGTCCCTGGTTGACAAAATGAGAAGGATTTTATAGACGGGATCCTCTAGATTTTAGAGATCGTGAATGATCAACTTCAGGTCATGTTCTTTTTATATTCCCAGTATGGATATGAAGTGGTTTTGAGATGGTTTCTTCACTTCTAGAGTTTTCTCTCCGACGGGGTGCAAAGTGCTTTTGGTTGAGCTGGTTGAGTCTGTAGTCACCAAACTGATGTAGGTTAGAAAGACCATAAAGAAATAGCACCTTTAGCAACTTGATATCTTCAAACTTATCAAGCTGATTTAAGATGAGTTATTTTTCTTGCTGCACTACAAGATATTTTGTTGGTTTCCTAGTTTTATGTAAAAAAATATCTGCCAATGGGATAATTGAACTTGTTTCCAGTGTAAATTCCAACTAAACTTTCTTGAATCAAGTGACATTAGCTTAATACTATTGGAGTGATCTGGCATTTTTTTCACTTTGTTTTAAGAAATACCAGATTTCAACAAAGGATGCAAGATAAAGGTGCAGATTTTTTACAGTGAACCTTGTTCACCAGTTTTAACAAACATCTGAAATGCATCAAGTGGCATTTATAGAAACCAGCAAAACGCTGCAGAGCATGAGACCACTGAAGACGTCTTGACATACAAGTCTGAATTCATGATGAAGGTTACTAATCTGGTGGTAATGTGAACGCCGCCCCCTGCTGGACTGTTCTCTCCTTAAAGCATGGTCTATTTTTATATGAGACAAACAAGGTATATATTATCTGAGGTGTTTTAAGTGACAAAGCCTTAAAGATTGTTGATTGACAGGAAGGCCGGCCTTTTCATTGTTGTTGAATGTTCACAGCATGCATCTTTCAAAGCATGTGTGATGCAATGACATACAATAAGCCATTTATTATAAAAAGTAGGAGTTGACTTTATATGATGAGCATGATGCTTTGGATGAAGGTTAGAGTCGGACATCGAACTTCTCTCACCAGCAACACACGATTGTCTGTTTCTCCACACAGGATGTTTTATATTGGTTGTTTAAGAGCATTGCATTCTGGGTACTGTCCAGACGCCATTTTTTAATTCAACATCAAGATGAGTTCTGGACTTCTGGAAACTACACTGTTAAGAATGATGTGCCATTTTCAACACAAACACCAGACTTGAGACATGCAGCAACTTTTAATGGTAATGTACTGAAATGTCCTTCTGATTGAGTTCGACAACAGCGACAGGTTAAAGGTAAGATGGGTTTAGTCCACCAACTAAGAACCGTCTCCAACATGTTAGTGTCTCTAACGTCTCTGCTGTATTGAAAATGCCACATCCTGTTGAAGAGGGTAATAATCTGAGTGCTAACCCAGCCCGACGCTGTTTTAGCTGACATGCTAACCCAGCCCGACGCTGTTTTAGCTGACATGCTAACCCAGCCCGACGCTGTTTTAGCTGACATGCTAACCCAGCCCGACGCTGTTTTGGCTGACATGCTAACCCAGCCCGACGCTGTTTTAGCTGACATGCTAACCCAGCCCGACGCTGTTTTAGCTGACATGCTAACCCAGCCCGACGCTGTTTTAGCTGACATGCTAACCCAGCCCGACGCCGTTTTAGCTAACATGCTAACCCAGCCCGACGCCGTTTTAGCTAACATGCTAAACCAGCCCGACGCTGTTTTAGCTAACATGCTACTGGCTGTACAGAGATTGTATTCACTTCATGGGTAAAGCTTCCTGAATTAGTCTTGGCAGGGTTTCTGTCTTCGTGTTGGCCAGGGCCGTCTATCTAATACAGTTGTGCCAATGAAATGAGATGTGAGTCGTTTTTACTACTTCCTGAAATTAGTAGAGTTTGGTTCATCTTGCACCAATATGATCGTTCAACCCTAACAGGCTGTACCAATCTATAATTAATAATCATTCCAGGGTCACTGGGAGATTCATTCCATCTACTGTCAGTGTGCTGTGACCTCTGACCCTTGACCTCCTTACTATTAGTTGCTTATAATGTTGGTGATCGAGGAGCTGCTTCTACTGTTGACCTCATTAAAAGTCACTGAGCGTGTCAGTAAAATGACTATAATCTAAATGTAGGTATCGCTCAGCAACACGGTTTATTTTCAGGAAGTGACAGAGTCCCTGGAGGCTTCAAATTGTCCCAGAATCCTCAGCAGCACAACTTCAATAGATAGAAGGCCCTGGAACATTGGAAGATTCCTGTGTAAACTTACCTTTGGTGTTTGGGAAACTGGGTTATTGATGAAGAGTGTAACTTGTTGGTACTGGAATCGAACTGCAACACTACCAATCATGAGTTTTCAAAGATTTTCAACGACTTTCAAGACTGTCTTGGGACCTTTAAGAGCTATCTTCTAATTGCAAATGGGCTTTTCTATTCAGCAGTTTGTTTGTGGAAATCTTTTTCTGTATATATAGTATATACATAAATATATATATATATATATATATATATATATTCTGTACATCTCCAGCCTGACCAAAGGCTGAGGGGTATTCCTGATGACGTGTTGTTTCTGTGGCCTATCGTTGCTGTCAGATGTGCGTGGCCCCGCCTCTCCCTGGCCACCATTGACTGACCGGGGGTTTATTGATGTAAGGGGGCGGGGCTACCTTTATTTTTCTGAGACAATGTTCCAAATCTAAATGTATTTACTGGAAGAAAGAGACAGAAAACCTATTTTTTATGGACCTGACTTTACTTTTTGTTTGTGTAAATGTTCTACAGATTATTCCTGTTTTCTACGAGCTGAAACTAGATGCGGGGAGGACGGTAATAAAACCTATTTTGTTCTGTACAGCCTGGTCTGTCTGCTGGATGATGTTTCTACTGTATAGCAGCCGATGGAGTTCATATCATGAGCATCGATATAGAGGCTTCAGTTCATCCCTACCCTGCTACCAACCATCTGACCCAGGATCAGTCTGTTAGTCAGTAATGTGTCAGTAGAACCAGGTGACTGTCTGAACCAGGTTGTGGTGTGTCTGTAGATCCTCCAGTAACGTTCTCAGTAAAAGTGATCAGTGTGATCAGGTAGATTTGTCTCCAAATGTAGGTTACTGTGACTCAGTAAACTGTCTTGTCTTTAGCCCTAGTCTCTACTCCAAAACACTCTGAGTTGGAGCTGGAGAAGAGTCAGCTAGTTCACCTGAACTAACTGGTAGCTAGCTAACTAGTTACTGTTAACATGGGATTACTAGCCACCGCTAACGCTAGCTTCTACTAGCTACGTTAGCTAGTGTGCTAACCAGATGTGTTAACAACAAGACAGTGATGGTTAGTTGACCAGATACTATGGTTAGCTAGCTAACAAGCTACATGATCTAAACACTAAATCAATCAGATGGATCAGTGATGAAGATGGCTGCCAGAGGGGGCGGGGCTACATCACCTGAAAGCACTTTATTGAAGTTTTTGACAATATTAAATAAATGAGTCAGTATCTGACTGACTAGCTGGTATATGGTATATTATTAATGTATTACAGTAAATCTGCTCACGGAATCGTCAGTCTGTCGGCTCCATTTCTCTAAAAAGACAATTTAACGACTTTAGTTTTAAACCAGCGGCGTTAATCGCCTCCTTTCCTACACGTCCAAAACACCTGGGGTCCGACCAGCACACTCGCTTTGGGATGGTCAGAGTGTGTGTGTGTGTGTGTGTGTGTGTGTGTGTGTGTGTGTGTGAGTGTGTGAGTGTGTGAGTGGCGTCTCATTAAGGACGAACAGAGAAATAGACTCAGCAGGAAGTCCTATCCCACCACACACACACACACCATTGTCTTTGATACAGCGTCTTGTCAGAGAGGATGATGATGATGATGATGATGAAAGGACGGGACAGACTGGATCAGGAGGAGGGAGACAGGAGAGACTCAGAATAGAAACAGCTTTTATTTCCAAGTTATTTCTGAAGCTGTTAACACAAGTTCAGTTCAGTAGATCTGATTAGGAGGAAGAGGAGGAAGAGGAGGGTGAATCAGAATAGAAACAAGGTCTTTTATAAAACTTAGTTAATTTCACCTGAATAGATTGCAAGAGTTTGAAGTAGAGGAGGAGAAAGGGAGGAGAGGTTTAAAGGCAGCAGTAGAGGAGAAACAAGTCATTTTATAATGATGTCGGGACGAGTTGAGTTCACTAGACTGCAGTATATAATACATCTTATTAGGAGGAGAGGAAGAGGCTGGAAGACGAGAGGAGACGGGAGGAAGAGGAGAGGGAATGAGAATAGAAATGACTTCATGATTCGAGTTCACTTCATTAGGAGAGAGGAGAGGGAGGTGAGGAGGAGGAGGATGACTCAACTGAAGCAGCTTTTATTGCTCGTTAGTTGTGTGACTGTTAACACCAGTTCAGCTCAGTAGGTCTGATTAGTAGAGACCCAGAATAGAAACTCGCTTCTTCTGAAACCGAGAACAATTTCCCGTAATTGTCTGCTGGAGTTTCTGTTGTCTCCAAACTCTCAATGGAAACAAGCTGAAGGGAAAGTCTGGATTTTAGAAACGTGTTCCTCACTAACTAAGACCTGTTGAGACTGGAACAGACCTGGAACAGTAAAGAATATTTCACTCCAAAATGAACTTCCAGTCATTATCTGCTCGTCTAAATGTCCAATAATACCTCATTCTCTCCTGGACTGAACATGGAGGAGAGATGAAGGTTCCTTTAAAGTTATTAAGACTTTAAAATACTTATTTATGAAATAGGTAGGTTGAATCCAGCCCCCTGATTGGTCGATAGCTGTGGTATATATCCTGTATACCACTCGTACCATGGCAACAGCCTCTTCATTCCATATTGCTCCACTGTAAATAAAAAGCAATAACAACCCAAATAAAATGGCATCATGCAGGTCGGAGCTTGAGACGACTTTCTCACAAAATATCATTTTTGTTATTTCTTAAGTAATAACAAAAATCATCATTGTCATCATTCACACCATAAATGATGACATCACCTATTCACCTATTCAGCCAGGAAGTGAGTGGTGTCCAGCTCTACAGGAAGGACGTGTCTCACTTCCTGGCTGAATACACGGTGATGTCATCATTTAGGGTGTCAGTCTCCCTGATCTAAAGTGTGTTTAACGCAGGCTCTTTAAAGTTTTATTATTGTGAAGATTTAAATTTAACGAGAAATATTCCCACTTTAGATGCGATTATAATCTATAATTATAATCTCCCATAATCCTCTTCATATGCAAATGAGGTTCAGTGACATCACACAATGGGAGAGCTGCTAGTTTCCATGGACAGTGACTCACTGAAATCACTTGTATCAGCAGTGCTTCTCTGTAATACTATGTATGAATGTATTCTCCATAGAGGAGACGTAGGCAGCTGATCATTAATTAATAACCTGATCATTGATTAGGTCTATATATCGTTGCGGGACTGTGTACTTGTTTTCTAACCTTTATTCATCCTGGGAAAGTCGACGACGCTCGTCTTCATATCTGCTGACTCAGCAGTAAAGATTTGATCCTCGATCAATACCTGGAGAACAATCACCATGACGATTAAACACACACACACACTTAGAGAATATAGTCACCCTGCCTGTACTACTGCCCAGTTCACACACACACACACACAACCACACACAACCACACACACACTCACCCAGGCAGCCAGTCGGTAATCAATAAGACCCAGAGAGGACGATTATCCTGACGGCATCGTTTCTCCTCCCACAACCAGCAGATATCTGCTGACAACCATATTTACTGTGTTGTGCTGACAATATATAAAATACAACGATAATTCAAACCTTTATTTATACACATAAATACAAATGAAAACAAAAACAAAACATTTTATTTTATTTTCAGTGATCAACTGGGGGGGGGGGGGGTTAAAATGGAGGAGAAATAAGAAGAAGAGAAAGAGAGACAAGGAGGGAGAGAGGAGATGATGGAGGGATGGAAGAGGAAGAAGGGATGTTTGTGTCGGTTACAACGTGATGAAAACATCACAGAAACAGGAGAGGACGTTCACATCAACACAGCTTACACTGTTATAACCAACCAAACTAACCAACCAACCAGTCAACCAAACTAACCAACCCAAACCAAACTAACCAACCAACCAGTCAACCAAACTAACCAACCCAAACCAAACTAACCAACCCAACCCAAACTAACCAAACTAACCAAACTAACCAACCCAAACCAATGTTACACTCCCATGTTATGGGTGGTGTGTGTGTTAAGGGGATCTATGAGTTTTATCGCCCCTATCAGCGACCAGTGGGAACTACAGCAACATGGACAGCTCTCTGGTACGACGTACGGTGGCCTGTAATGGACAGAAACAATCAAATCCTCCAACCAACCTACCAACCAGCCAACCAACCAACCAACCAACCAGCCAACCAACCAACCATCCAACCAACCAACCATCCAACCAACCAACCAACCAACCAACCAACCAGCCAACCAACCAACCATCCAACCATCCAACCAACCAACCAACCAACCAACCAACCAACCAACCAACCAACCAGCCAACCAGCCAACCAACCAACCAACCAACCAACCAACCAACCAACCAGCCAACCATCCAACCATCCAACCATCCAACCAACCAACCAACCAACCAACCAACCAACCAACCAGCCAACCAGCCAACCAACCAACCAGCCAACCAGCCAACCAACCAACCATCCAACCAACCAACCTACCAACCTACCAACCAGCCAACCAGCCAACCAGCCAACCAGCCAACCAACCAACCAACCAACCAACCAACCAACCAACCAACCAACCAACCAACCATCCAACCAACCAACCAACCAACCAACCAACCAACAGGGGGCAGTAAAAACCTTTTTTATTGCCCCCTCACCTCAAGACACTAACGACTAAACCATCCAAAGTTGAATGTAGTTGAACTACCATCACTAGTGAAAGTATTAGTTAACTACATGTAGTGAAACCACTGACCACCACTCAGCAGACTGACTTCCTGTGATGTCATCGTCCTGTCCTGGTTTTCCTCCTGAAGGGAATTAATATTTGCTGCTAATCCGTCCTAATCCAGGATTTCAGATGCAGCGGGATTGTGTTTCATTCAGCAGGGGTTCAGCCGGGATACTCACACACATAGTACACACACACAGGTTAATGTGTCTGAATGATCAGGTGTGTGTGTGTGTGTGTGTGTGTGTTAACCCTCTAAACTTTATTAAGCAGCAGTGACGATATTCCAGGTATTAAAGCCTTGACAAAATAAAAGCTCTAACAGCAGAGAAAACAACAGGAACTAGCTGCAGTATTATCATCTTCATCACCATCATCTTCATCGTCTGCCTCCATCAGCCCCATATACATTCAACACCATATAGGATCGCAAGAGGGTCATTTGATGATCGGTGCTTCCTGTGGTGGATGGATCCGGTTTGGAAACCAGCCTGGTTTGGTCTGAGAAGCTGCTGTCCAGGTTAGTAGTACTATTACAGTACCACAGTACTACTATTACAGTACTACTACTAAGGCCATACGAAGCCAACTGAAGGGGAAACAGTTTGTGGTGATATCTTCAAATCACATTTATTTGTACAGCCCTTAATCACCGTTACAGTCAGAGGACAAGGAAAAACTGGAAGAAACCTTGGGAGGGGCTACTCAGAGAGGGAGGAGCTACTCAGAGAGGGAGGAGCTACTCAGAGAGGGAGGGGCTACCCAGGGAGGGATCCCCCTACCAGGACGGCTGGGCTGCAATAGCTAGCTAACGCTACACAACAGCGAGTGACCCGAGTCTCAGGGCTCTTTGGTGACGGAGGGTCTTTACAGGTGGAGGATTTCTCTCCTCAGTGGCTCCGCCCATCTCCAGTCGGGGGCGGAGCCATTGTTTTGCTGATATTACCCCTACATCTTCAGTGTTTCATCACCGATGGGGGCGGAGCCTGCAGGGCAGCAGAGAGGAAACTTTGACTGAAGGAGGAGAAACACATTTATACAAATGGTCAGACTGGTCAGACTGGTCAGACTGGTCAGACTGGTCAGACTGGTCAATGTGTGGTCTGGTCTGGATGAGAGCATCACATAACTGCATACTTGGTGTGTGTGTGTGTGTGTGTGTGTGTGTGTGTCATCTGGCCAGTGTGCCCATTAACAGTTGGGACTAATGGCAGAAAAACACACATCTAGCAGAAATCACCACACACACACACACACACACACACACACACACACAGCCTTACAGTACAGTCTGACACAGCACTACTGCTGTCTGATCAGCGATGAGCACCTCATCACATCATCTTCATCAACAACTTCTTCTTCAACTTCATCATCTTCATCTTGTCATCATCATCATCGCTGACCTGAGGTCTGCTGACAGTAACAGCAGTGACTCATCGAGATGGAATCACCAACAGGAACATCACCAGCTACTCATATTACATCATATCTGTCTCTCTCTACCTGTCTGTCTGTCTGTCTGTCTGTCCGTCCGTCTCTCTACCTGTCTGTCTATCTCTCTGTCTGTCCGTCTCTCTCTACCTGTCTGTCTTTCTATCTGTCTGTCTGTCTATCTGTCTCTCCAAAAGTCTTGACCAGTCTACTTGTGTTCCTCATGAATATTAATAAGAATTTAAAATTAAATATTCACAAGAAAAAGACAGGTAGAAGAGACAGACAGGTAGAGAGAGACACAGACAGGTAGAGAGACATACAGACAGAAAGAGAGACAGATAGAGAGACAGATAGAGAGAGAGACAGACAGACAGATAGAGAGACAGACAGACAGATAGAGAGACAGGTAGAGATACAGAGAGACAGACAAATAGAGAGACAGACAGAGAGACAGGTAGAGAGATAGAGAGACAGACAGACAGATAGAGAGAGAAATAAATATTGAGGGAGAGACACAGAGCGAGAGAGAGAATCTGGAGCATTACGTCATGTTGGCAGCCCCCCTCCCCCCCTCTCTGCAGCATCCGTGCACTGATTGGTCCATCCCCGATGGCCTATTAATCCCATTGGCTGATCCGGGTCAGCTGCGGACCTGAGCGAGGACAGGCATTCCGCTGCGAGAGAGGGGTGCTTCAGATAAAAGGAGGAGGAGGAGGAGGAGGAGGAGAGGTCTGAGCGGAGCAACTACGATCCGGACCAATTTGATTTGAATCGGAATAATGTGAAGAGCAGCGCGAGCTTCATCAGCAACACGGACCAGAAACCTTTCCGCGACCTTCATCTCATCTCCGCTGACAGGGCGGAGGAGCGACGAGGAGGAGCCGCGGCCGAGGAGGAAGGTGAGGACATGGGCGTCTTTCTTCCTCTGGTACAGAACTATAGGATTACTATAGAGATACTACACAGAAGACCAGATACCACGTGCAGTAAGGTCATTGAACTCACCATAGAGTACCACAGACACCGGGACTTCCTATAGGGTTATTATAGGAATATTATAGGGATATTATTGGGATATTATTGGGATATTATAGGAATATTATAGGGATATCATAGGAATATCATAGGGATATTATAGGAATATTATAGGGATATTATAGGAGATGTTATAGGAATATTATAGGGATATCATAGGAATATCATAGGAATATTATAGGGTTATTATAGGAATATTATAGGGATATTATTGGGATATTATAGGAATATTATAGGGATATCATAGGAATATCATAGGGATATCATAGGAATATTATAGGGATATCATAGGGATATCATAGGAATATTATAGGGATATTATTGGGATATTATAGGAATATTATAGGAATATCATAGGGATATCATAGGAATATTATAGGGATATTATAGGGATATCATAGGAATATTATAGGGATATTATAGGGATATCATAGGGATATCATAGGGATATTATAGGGATATCATAGGGATATCATAGGGATATCATAGGGATATCATAGGAATATTATAGGGATATCATAGGAATATTATAGGGATATCATAGGGATATCATAGGAATATTATAGGGATATTATAGGGATATCATAGGAATATTATAGGGATATCATAGGGATAGTATAGGGATATCATAGGGATAGTATAGGGATATTATAAGGATATTATAGGTAGTTATTTTATGGATATCATAGGGATATTATAGGGATATTATAGGGATATCATAGGAATATCATAGGGATATCATAGGAATATCATAGGGATATCATAGGGATATTATAGGAATATTATAGGGATATTATTGGGATATTATAGGAATATTATAGGAATATCATAGGGATATCATAGGAATATTATAGGGATATTATAGGGATATCATAGGAATATTATAGGGATATTATAGGGATATCATAGGGATATCATAGGAATATCATAGGAATATTATAGGGTTATTATAGGAATATTATAGGGATATTATTGGGATATTATAGGAATATTATAGGAATATTATAGGGATATCATAGGAATATCATAGGAATATTATAGGGTTATTATAGGAATATTATAGGGATATTATTGGGATATTATAGGAATATTATAGGGATATCATAGGAATATCATAGGGATATCATAGGAATATTATAGGGATATCATAGGGATATCATAGGGATATTATAGGAATATTATAGGGATATTATTGGGATATTATAGGAATATTATAGGAATATCATAGGGATATCATAGGAATATTATAGGGATATTATAGGGATATCATAGGAATATTATAGGGATATTATAGGGATATCATAGGGATATCATAGGGATATTATAGGGATATCATAGGGATATCATAGGGATATCATAGGAATATTATAGGGATATCATAGGAATATTATAGGGATATCATAGGGATATCATAGGAATATTATAGGGATATTATAGGGATATCATAGGAATATTATAGGGATATCATAGGGATAGTATAGGGATATCATAGGGATAGTATAGGGATATTATAAGGATATTATAGGTAGTTATTTTATGGATATCATAGGGATATTATAGGGATATCATAGGAATATCATAGGGATATCATAGGAATATTATAGGGATATCATAGGGATATCATAGGGATATTATAGGAATATTATAGGGATATTATTGGGATATTATAGGAATATTATAGGAATATCATAGGGATATCATAGGAATATTATAGGGATATTATAGGGATATCATAGGAATATTATAGGGATATTATAGGGATATCATAGGGATATCATAGGGATATTATAGGGATATCATAGGGATATCATAGGAATATTATAGGGATATCATAGGAATATTATAGGGATATCATAGGGATATCATAGGAATATTATAGGGATATCATAGGGATAGTATAGGGATATTATAAGGATATTATAGGTAGTTATTTTATGGATATCATAGGGATATTATAGGGATATTATAGGGATATCATAGGGATAGTATAGGGATATTATAGGGATATTATAGGTAGTTATTATAGGGATATTATAGGGATATCATAGGGATATTATAGGGATATCATAGGGATAGTATAGGGATATTAAAGACAAAGACACAAAATTCCACAAAGTACAATCAGACACTGAGTACCACAGATACACTTTAAATTTGTTAAAAAAATATAATAACACCTGCTATTGTAACTTTTTTCAGGTAATGTAAAACATTTGATTGACCAGTGTGATGACGGTTTTTACATCATCTGGTATTTTCATCTCGAGGAGGCTTTAATTAATGACCAGTCTATACATGATCCAACATCATCAGTTGAACCAACCCTGTAGGGATCAAATGTTCCACTGGGTTCTGATTGACAGGCTTTTAATTTGGAGCAATCAGAAGGTTTTCATGGTTCCATATATCACCTGGAGGAACCGGGATCCTTTCCCAGGTGCTCAGAGGGAACGTTCCTCCATGTGACTCCATCAGTCATCATGGAGGACAACAAGACAACGGTGGACAGAAGGACAGACAGACACTTGATTGGTTAGGGTCAAAACTGGAAGACAGACAGAACCAAGAGGTGTTGTTATTGATTCTCTGATCACCACTGTCTATTATGGGACATGGCTACATCCTGGATATGAACATCATCCATAAAAGTCAGAGCGCCCTGGACCAACTGTGTGTGTGTGTGTGTGTGTGTGTGTGTGTGTGTGTGTGTGTGTGTGTGAAGTTGCTGCTGTTGTTTGGTTGGTGAGATGATGAAGGCTCATGAGCATGACAACGTTAATGATGATGAAGACAATGATATTGTTGAATGATGGTGAAGGGTTATGAGCATGACAATGTGCTGCTGCTACTGAAGAAGATGATGATGATAATACTGTGTGTGTGTTTGTGTGTGTGTTTGTGTGTGTGTCAGAAACTGAAGTGCTTTAGCAAAACTAAGTGCATTGTTCTATAAACTCTTCAAGTACAGTGTAGGAGTATATCAACTGTGTGTGTGTGTGTGTGTGTGTGTGTGTGTGTGTGTGTGTGTGTGCCTTTATGTGTCAGAACAAGTGATGAAAGCAGTCAGACTACTGGCCTTGATTTTAGCTCTGCCCCCTCCTCTCCTCCCCTCTCTTTTTATTATCCTCCTCTCCCTTCATCTTCTCATCTTTCTTTTCTCCTCATCACTCCTCCTCTCCAGAATCACTTCATTGATGTGGATCACAACCTTCTCTCTCTCTCTCTCTCTCTCTCTCTCTTTCTGTCTCTCTCTCTCTCTCTCTCTCTCTCTCTCTCTCTCTCTCTTTTATCATATTCACTAACAGCAGTCAAGGCCGCTGAGACAAAGTGAGGGATGACTCAGAAAGGGAGCGATTGATTGAAGGAGTTTTAGAAAGAAACTTTGACAGAGTGATGGAAAGAAAAATTGGGATTAGTTGAGATTTTATATAATAATTCTTCTCCAACTTTGGAGGAGCAGCAGGTCCTAGTTAACAGGGTTGGAAGATCCCTAGTAAATTTAAAGATACTTCAAAATAAAGGTTTTCCAGTTTGACCCCAACCTGCTACCAACCATCTGATCAGTCTGTTAGTCAGTAATGTGTCAGTAGAACCAGGTGACTGTCTGAACCAGGTTGTTGTGGTGTGTCTGTAGATCCTCCAGTAACGTTCTCAGTAAAAGTGATCAGTGTGATCAGGTAGATTTGTCTCCAAATGTAGGTTACTGTGACTCAGTAAACTGTCTTGTCTTTAGCCCTAGTCTCTACTCCAAAACACTCTGAGTTGGAGCTGGAGAAGAGTCAGCTAGTTCACCTGAACTCACTGCTAGCTAGCTAACTAGCCAGCAGGCTAGTTTAGTTACTGTTAACATGGGACTACTAGCCACTGCTAACCGCTAGCTTCTACTAGATATGTTAGCTAGCGTGCTAACCAGATGTGTTAGCTGTTAGTCTCTTCCCTGATTGATTAAAATGTTCATATTGTCTATGAGGTTTAACTTCTAAATCACTGTGTCATATTAGCTGTGTTACAGTGCATGCTGGGTAATGAACCTTTGACTGAACCTACAGCAGCTAAATCTCTGGTCATTTTAATCATTCTGCTGCTTGTCCAGTCTGGAGTTGGATGCTGTGGTTTTGGTTTTGGTAACAGGCAACAATGTTCTTGTCATCCTTTCTC
>JAXDDW010000118.1:802500-822500 GCA_034670385.1 Hoplostethus mediterraneus | reverse complement strand
ACAGGCAGACAGACAGACAGGTCATAACATATCACATCATGTGTTTCAGGTGCTGCTGCTGCAGAGCAACAACATCTCCTCCATCACCACTGAACTCCAGAGTCTGACCAACCTGACTGAACTGGACCTGTCCCAGAACCACTTCACCCAGGTCAGCTCTATGGGTCTCTCCTCCCTTGGCCAGTTGGTGACGTTGTACCTGGAGGAGAACCAGGTGGAGGAGTTGGAGGACTTGTGTCTGAGGAACCTGTCCAGCCTGGAGGAGCTGTACATCAACCACAACCACATCTCCTCCATCGGCCCCAAGGCCTTCGCCGGCCTCGCCAACCTGCTCAGGTCGCTCCTGCATCCTCCTTTAAACTTTATTTAAACTGCAAATCACTCATGTTGTGCTTAACGGTCTCGGGTTCAGAGCTCATACACCTTAATATTTTAGTTTCTCATTGATTATCTTCATTGATTACCTCATTAGCATAAGTGGCTTGGCCTCTTGTTTCTATGACAACATCAAGGATCATTACTTTAACCTGAATGAACTGTTGTGTCCTGTAGGCTCCATCTGAACTCTAACCGTCTGGTGGCCATAGACAGCCGTTGGTTCGAGTCCCTGCCCTCCCTGGAGATCCTGATGATCGGGGAGAATCCCATCCTGGGTCTGGAGGACAGGAACTTCCTGCCTCTGTCCCGCCTCCACAGCCTGGTGCTGGCTGGGATGGGCCTGGTCGGCGTCCCTGCTGGAGCCTTCCTGGGCCTGGAATACCTCGAGAGCCTGTCCTTCTACGACAACCAGCTCAGGTTAGTCCCACCGGGGTGGCCGGTTCAATTCCCTGTGTAGCTCAATGGGTCGAAGGTAAAGTTGTGTTGTGTTTTGAGGTGTAAATAAAGTTGTGTTGTGTTTTGAGGTGTAAATAAAGTTGTGTTGTGTTGGTAGGTCCGTCCCTCGGGAGGCTCTGAGTGTGCTCCCTAACCTGAAGTTCCTGGATCTGAACAGGAACCCGATCAGTCGAGTCCAGCAGGGAGATTTCCAGAACCTTCCACACCTGGAGGAGCTCAGGTGGGTTATGAAGTTCAGTTTGATCAATATGGGCTTTTGAAAGTCGATACGATATCGTTATCTCTGTTTCCCCCAGAGGCTCGTTCTTCTGAAAGCTTGTTTAGAGCATCATGGGAACTAAAACCCTCCACTGAAAACCAGGATAGTTAAATGTGTGAATCTGATCAAATGTGTCATCAGAATCAGTTCAGGATCAGCAGTGTAGTATTGATTAGTTCTACAATCAATATGTGATCAACCAAACTGAATCCATTTTGACAACAGATGATATCAGACCAGATATCAGTACCTCATCCACTCAACCTGGAGGGCCAGAGAGACTCACCTGTAGATGGTAGTTCAGCTTGTGATTTATCAGATCTTTATGAGATCTTTATCAGATTAATTAGATCTTTATTAGATTCATTAGATCTTTATTAGATCTTTATTAGATCCATTAGATCATGGTGTTGGTTGGTTTCAGTCTGAACAACATGGAGGATCTGCTGGTGGTGGAGAGAGGATCTTTCCAGAACCTTCCAGAGATGGCTAAGCTGGAGCTCTACAACAACCCCAGACTGTCCTACATAGACCCCCAGGCATTCAGGTAACCTGTCTGTCTGTCTGCCTGTCTACCTGCCTGTCTACCTGTCTACCTACCTGTCTACTTGTCTATCTGCCTGTCTACCTGCCTACCTGCCTACCTGCCTACCTGCCTACCTGTCTACCTGCCTGTCTACCTGCCTGCCTGTCTACCTGCCTACCTGTCTACCTTCCTGTCTGCCTGTCTGTCTGTCTGTTCTTTACTTCACTTAACAGTGAAATGTTTCAGAGGAGACAGTCTGAACTGCTTCTGCTCCTTCTGCTCCTCCTCCTCCTCCTCCTTCTTCTTCTTCTTCTTCTTGAAGAAGAAGAAACTGAAGAAACCAACACTTGATTCCTCTGAGGTGAAGAACTACAGACCGGTTTCCCTTCTACCTTTCCTATCCAAAACTCTTGAACGTGCTGTCTTCAATCAACTGTCCTTGTACCTCCACCAGAACAACCTCTTGGATCCCCACCAGTCTGGGTTCAAGGTGGGTCACTCGACCGAGACTGCCCTCCTGGCAGTGACAGAGTCGCTCCATGCCGCTAGAGCGAACTCTCTCTCCTCTGACCTGATACTCCTGGACCTGTCTGCAGCGTTTGACATGGTGAACCACCAGGTCCTCCTCTCCACCCTTGAGGGGATGGGTGTCTCAGGCTCTGCACTCTCCATGTTTGCATCCTACCTGACGGGTCACTCCTACCAGGTGATGCTGAGAGGGTCTGTGTCAGAACCACGCAGGCTCACTACTGGGGTTCCGCAAGGCTCGGTTCTGGGTCCTCTCCTTTTTTTTCTCTACACAACATCTCTTGGTTCTGTTATCCACTCCCACAACTTTTCCTACCACTGCTATGCAGATGACACCCAGCTGATCCTGTCATTTCCCCCTTCTGACACACAAATGGAGGCAGACATCTCAGAGTGGATGTCGATGCACCACCTGAAGCTCAACCTGGACAAGACTGAGTTGGTGTTCCTCCCGGGGAAGGGATGTCCAGACCTGGCCATCACCATCGATAATGCTGTGGTGATGTCAACTCAGACTGCGAGGAATCTGGGTGTGACCCTGGACGACCAACTGTCGTTCTCGACAAACATCGCATCAGTGACGCTCCTGCAGATTCCTCCTCTACAACATCAGGAGGATTCTCCTCTTCCTCACTGACAAGGCAGCGCAGGTGCTCATCCAGGCTCTTGTCATCTCCCTCCTGGACTCCTGCAACTCCCTCCTTGCTGCCCCGGCGTCGGCCATCACACCTCTGGAACTCGTCTGGTGTTCAACCGCCCCAAGTTCTCCCATACAACTACCCTTCTCCGTTCTCTACACTGGCTCCCTGTAGCAGCTCATCCAGTTCAAGACCCTGGTGCTAGCTTACAGGGCAGTGAAAAGAACAGCTCCTTCTTACCTCCAGGCTATGGTCAAACCTTAAGCCGGACACACACTGGACGCGGAAAGAAAAGGAAGCGTCATGAAAGGCGCCGATCGAGCAAGAAGGAGTTTGGTTGTTCACACCGGCACCAAACGGCGCCGATCTCCGCTGGTTTTCTCAATGTAGGGGTTTGGTCTCTCTCTCTCTCTCTCTCTCTCTCTCTCTCTCTCTCCAATTTAAATTTGAAGCTTTATTGACATGAAAAGAGAGTGCTTATATTGCCAAAGCAAACGTATATGAACAGACAAAGAACAACATTTACAACCATATGAAAGTACATGCCACAAGTAACAGGGCAACACAAGTAAGAACAGCAATGAATGAAAAATTATTATGTATACTTATGTATACTATGTATACTATTATGTAGTATGGTGTTGATTAAAATGCATATACATATACATCTCTTTCTGCTTGTGTGCGTGTGCCTGCTTGTCTCTCTCGCTCACAGACAGTAAAAGTTTAGACGCAACTCAGAAATACCATCAATCAGGGATTTTTATTTTGAAATTTGTTATATTCTGGAAATTGACGGGATGCTCTATGCCGTTCCTGTGTCTGACTTCCTGCCCAGCTTTACACATTCGCTTATGAATCAAGAAAATCTTAGACCTGACACCGAAACGGTCGCTGCAGGCTGCGGCCATTCGGCGCCCTTCTGCGTCCGGTGTGCACGGCCACATTGGTTAACATGGGCGGAAAGAATTTTCGGCGCCGTTCCACGTCCAGTGTGTCCCCGGCGTTACACCCCCGCCTGACCACTTCGCTCTGCTGCCTAGAGGTGACTGGTTGCCCCGTCGCTCAGAGGCCCCTGGGGGCCGATCTACACAGTCACAGCTCATCTCTGTTCTGGCCCCACAGTGGTGGAATGAACTCCCCACTGATGTCAGGACAGCAGAGTCGCTGCCCATCTTCCACCGCAGGCTGAAAACCTCTTCAGGAAACACTACCCTGACCCTTCCTCTTCTAGAAACACTACCCTGACCCTTCCTCTTCTAGAAACACTACCCTGACCCTTCCTCTTCTAGAAACACTACCCTGACCCTTCCTCTTCTAGAAACACTACCCTGACCCTTCCTCTTCTAGAAACACTACCCTTCCCCTTCCTCTTCTAGAAACACTACCCTGACCCTTCCTCTTCTAGAGACACTACCCTGACCCTTCCTCTTAGCCTTGCCTATTTGTCGTCAATTATTTGTCTTAGCTCTTGTTTATTGGCTCTTGTTTATTTGATACACTTATTTGTCTCATTTGTTTAAGATAAAGTAGGTAGCTAACTTATTGCACTCTTACATTAACACTAGTTCTGCTCTTAGTTGCTTGTTTAGGAAGGAAATGCACTTATGATTTCTGGTGACTAGTAGTTTCCTTACCTACCTTTGTTGAATGCACTTATTGTAAGTCGCTTTGGATAAAAGCGTCTGCTAAATGACTGTAACGTAATGTAATGTAAAAAGAAGATCTATTGATCTATTGATCTTCTTCTACCAACACAAAACTAAAACCCAACTCAATGACATCATGGAGGGACTGTCTAAACTCTTCTTTCTCCTTCTCCTCCTCCAGTGATCTGGGCTCCCTTCGTACTCTGCTCCTCCATAACAACCAGCTGACCCTCCTCTCCAGGGACCTCCTCTCCTCCCTCCCCTCCCTGGAGGAGCTGTCCATCCACTCCAACCCCCTCCGCTGCGACTGCCTAGCAACCTGGGGGCCGCACCTTGGCAACCAATCAAATCTCAAGCTGCTGGAGGCCCCTGTCACCCTCTGCTCCTCCCCGCCTCACCTCATTGGCCAGGAGCTCCAGGAGGTGGTGTCTATTAGCTGGGGGGCTAATGTGGGCGGGGCTAACAGCTGCCTGCCTCATATCTCTCCTCACGCCTTTCCACCGGTGATGAATTTCACCGCCGGCCAGCCAATCACTTTGGAGTGCTGGGCCAATGCTGACCCCACCCCCCAGTTCTATTGGGTGACACCCACTGGAGACAAGGTGGGCGGGGCTCTGGGCTGTGGGCGTGAGTTAGGACTGCACAATATTTGCATATCAGCAATATTGAAAAACTGCATTGTAATAATTACAAGACTAATCATTTGATCAGTTATCAGTAATAATAACAGTAATAATAATCATGCAGCCCTACTGTGTGTGTGTGTGTGTGTGTGTGTGTCAGTACCCCATTAGTTATTTATATATTAACTATGTCTGAACTGTAATTTTAGTTTAGTTATAATAGTAGAATATCAGCATTAAGCCAATATTGGAACGCCTTGACATTAGTTCAGATAACTTTGTTCCTGAAATCATTTAGATCAATTGTTGTTTTGGCGTTGTTCAGTGTTCCACTGATTGGCCCACGGGGGGCGCTACGACGTCAAAACTAGGTGACATCTGTATCCGATTAGGCCAAACTGGGCCGGCGGCTTTACTGTGCCTTGTTTACTGTGATGTATGTTCACTATGTTGTAGCTGCAGTGAGTAAAGATCCCCTAGAGGGCGCTCTGTATCGACATTACGGAGACAGACATCAGGACAGAACGCCCTGTCAGATACTGGTGCTACATCCCCATTTTAAAAACCTCCCCTCTCTTATTTCCTGGTCAGGTGACCTCAGAGGCTGTGGCTGCACCAATCATATCAGAGCAGGGGCGTGACCTAACCAGGAAGAGGAAGAAGCACCGTGTGTCAGACCCTGGGGCGCTGGTGATCGAACACGTGGAGCCGTCAGACGCTGGTCAGCAAAAAACAACACTCAGTTTTTATCACTTGTAGAGACTCACAAATAATGATGATGCAGCTTGTATTAGTAGTAGTATTAGATTACTGCTCAAGACACTACCAGCACAGTACCAGTAGTAGTAATAGTAGTGCAGTAACTCTCTCTCTCTCTCTCTCTCTCTCTCTCTCTCTCTCTCTCTCTCTCTCTCTCTCTCTCTCTCTCTCTCTCTCTCTCTCTCTCTCTCTCTCTCTCTCTCTCTCTCTCTCTCTCTCTCTCTCTCTCTCTCTCTCTCTCTCTCTCTCTCTCTCTCTCTCTCTCTCTCTCTCTCTCCCCCCCCCCCCCCCCCCTCCCTCTCCAGGTCTGTATACCTGTGTAGCGTGGAACACAGAGGGTGCTGATACTAAGAGTGTGTCGGTGTTTGTGGACTCCCAGGGTTCGTGGTCTGGCCAGGGGAGCCTTCAGGGAGGCCAGCCCAGCCGAGAGGAGCCCTGGCTGGGCAACTCCTCTAGCGCCGCAGGCTCCCTGGTGGTTCTGGCTAAGGTACAATACTGTATGTAGTACTGTAGCACTGTCTGTAGAGTAGAGAGAGAGACCAAGACAGGGAGAGATGCTATGGCCATAATAACATTCATGCCAGTACTGCAAGTTATGATGATGATGATGATGATGATGATGATAATGATGATGATGATAGTTAGTTGGGTTGCTGCTGAGTTGTAATCTTTCATGTTTATTATTCTTCTTCCATGTGTTTTCTTTGCTCACCTGTAGCCAGAATAACGCTTGCAGAAATTCGCACAATTCACGAGTTACCGCAGATTTTCATGATTTTTAAAACCACTTATCCCACAGTTTTTGTGCTACATGCACGTGTCATATGTCAAAATGTCCGGAATTACTTGTAGATTTATGGTATGACTTTTCTAAGAGATACTTGTAGTACTTTAGGAATTATGAAGTACAGCTAGAAACACCCTAGCAACCACCTAGGACACCCTAGCAACACCCTAGCAACCACCTAGGACACTCTAGCAACCACATATCAACAATCTAGCAACACCCTAGCAGCCACCTAGGACACCCTAGCAACTGCCTAGGACACCCTAGCAACCACCTAGAACACCCTAGCAACACCCTAGCAACCAGCTAGAAACACCCTAGCAGCCACCTAGGACACCCTAGCAACCGCCTAGGACACCCTAGCAACCAGCGGGTACACCTTAATGACCACCCAGTGCAGCCGAGCAATATATACTTTGCCCGTTCAGCAATCCCACGTATTTTTCCTGGGTAATGCATTTCTAGTTATTGTTATTATTATTGTGCAGGTGGTCCGTGCCCAGTCGGTGGTGCTGGAGTGGAAGCTGTATCCCAGTGGAGGAGCTTCATCTCTGGGTCAGAACCAGCAGGACCCCACCCTCCCTCTGCCCCGATGGACCAGCGCCACCGTTCACATCGACAACCCTCAGATCAGCTACACCGCCAAGGTCAGTTGCTGATTCAGTCATTTAATCAGTCACTCAGTTTACCAGTTGATGAATTGTGGCCACCGGGTCGATCTGGAGGGAAATCTGCTGGATTGCTTTAACGGCACCAAACAGGAAGAGGGCGCTGTTCTTCACCAAACAGGAAGAGGGCGCTGTTCTTCACCAAACAGGAAGAGGGCGCTGTTCTTCACCAAACAGGAAGAGGGCGCTGTTCTTCCAGCGCTAACGGAGCTAAAGATAAAGAGTTTCTGGAGACGGCAGATGGAGGAAGGAGAGAAAGGAAGATGGAGAAATCACTTCAACATGTTGATCCTCTTCAGGGAGGGGGAGGGGGGACAGGAAGCAACGGGGCTGATGGGAAATGTAGTCTTAATGTGGAGAAACACTAGTAACAACACCACTGGTGAGATAGAGGCTACCAGTCGTCTCCGTGGTCTCACTGGTTTACAGTCATTACACCAGGTAGTAATATTAATATGATGATATTGATGGTAACATGACACTCCTTAATGCAACAACAGACATTAACAACAAACATCATCTTCTTCTTCAGGTCCCAGTAGACGTCCAGGAGTACAACCTGACCCACCTCCTCCCGGCCACCGAGTATCACGTCTGCCTGACTGTCTCCTCCTCTCCTCCCTCCTCTTCCTCCTCCTCTCCTCCTCCCACCTCCTCCTCCTCTCCCACCCCCACCACCTCCTCATCTTCCTCCCCCGTTCACACCTCCTGCCTCAACGTCACCACCAAGGACGCGGGTTTCTCGGTGGAGCTGGTGGCGTCTCGACAGAGCAGCGTGGCGTTGGCGGCGGTCATGGGTTCGATGTTCGCTCTGTCCATCATGGCGCTGCTGGTGGTCTACATGGGGAGGCGGGTCCAGCACAAGTCCTGCGGTCACTCGCTGAAGAAGTACATGCAGCACGCCACCTCCATCCCCCTCAACGAGTTCTACCCGCCGCTCATCACCCTGTGGGAGAGCGAGGCCGAGAAGGAGAAGGAGGAGAAGGAGGAGGACAGGGAGGCCGACCGGGAGGAGCCGGCTGGGAGCCAGATCGACACATCCAAGACCTACATGTGGTAGCTGATGGGGAGGGGGGGAGGGAGGGAGGGAGGGAGGGAGGACATTTGTGATATTTAGGAAGGAGAGAGGACATGCGAATTTATGGACAAAAAGACCAAAAGGTAGCTGGATGGATGGATGATGAATGGATGGATGCATGGATGATGGATGATGGATGATGGATGGATGGATGGATGATGGATGATGGATGGATGGATGGATGGATGGATGATGGATGATGGATGATGAATGGATGGATGGATGATGGATGGATGGATGGATGGATGATGGATGGATGGATGGATGGATGATGGATGGATGGCTGATGGATGGATGGATGATGGATGGATGGATGATGGATGGATGGATGACGGATGGATGATGGATGGATGGATGACGGATGGATGGATGGATGGATGGATGGATGAATGATGGATGGACACATGTAGTTGTGAAGGACTGGACAGAGAAGCAGAGCCCTCTATCTGAACTAGTGTTCAATTAGCTGAAGTTGCCAGGCAACAAACTCCAGCCAATAAGATGTTTTGGTTAATATCACTAAGCAACAACATTTAGTTCCAGGAAGTAAAACCTGAATGGCTGGAGACTTCAGATGTTGGCAGAGCCGTCGTGGGTTACATTTCCATAGCAGTAACCTGCTACTGGTCATACTGGTTAAGGTCTTAACCAGGTTAATCTGTTACCATGGATGAACCAGTTAACAGGTTCTGTCGAGGTGTTGATGGAGCCGCTCACCTGCAGACGTGATCTTACTCCCTTCAGTGACATCAGAATGTACCCATAATGCATTGCAAGTATGAAAACCAGCAGTGAAAGCAGTCAGATGTTTCCTGCCACAGTAACCAGTTTAATATGAGAGTTAACCAGTTAACCAGTTAACCAGGTTAACCAGGTTATTCTGACCCAGTTTTGATGTTTGCATGATCGACCCAAAAGCAGGTTACTAACAAGACAATGTCACAACTAGTTTAGATAGGAGGCTCTGGACAGACAGACAGACTGACAGACAGACAGACAGACGCACAGGCAGACAGACAGGCAGAGAGACAGACAGGCAGACGGACAGACAGACAGACAGACAGACAGACCACTACAAGAGAGAGATCACTACAAGCAACAAGAGTAATAAGACCAGAGGTTAACTGGTTTCTCAAACTACGGGTCGGGACCTAAAAATGGGTCATGGGCTTGTTTGTGACGGGTCCCCACGTGACAGAGGACCAGTAGGACCAGCGGGACCAGCAGGACCAGTAGGAACAGTGGGACCAGTAGAAACAGTAGGACCAGTAGGACCTGCAGGACCAGTAGGACCTGCAGGACCAGTAGGTTTGGTTTGTATGAATGAACCTGCAGGTTGACGGACCTCCTGCCTCCAGTCCACGATGAAGATGAACTGCTAACCTGTTAGTAATACTAGTCTAGGTTGACTCACCAGTCAGATGTCACCTTGTATTTTATACACTGCAACTATAATCTTTCTGTCTCTCTCTCTCTCTCCCTCTCCCTCTCTCTCTCTCTCTCTCTCTCTCTCTCTCCCTCTCTCTCTCTCTCTCTGTCAAGCACACTTACAGTAGTACTGTTAATGATCGATCATTGTAACTGACCACAGCACTACTAACACTCAGCCAGCTTTCAATACTTTCATATTGGTAATTAATGAGTATAAACAGTGTTCTGTATTGATCCTGCATCCATCCTGCTTTATTCATCTCTATTTTAATCGATTGATTTCATTGTTGATGTTATTGATTGCTGCTGTATGTCGACTAACGATGACCAAGAGTTTACAGAAATACATAAAAACAAGGACTAAAAATAAAAATAAAATATAATAAAATATAAACAAAGGAGAAAAATTAGGAAACACATTCACAAGAAAACCTGTTAACAAATAATAAAAACAAATATCACAACAATTCAAAACCATGACATTAAATCAAGTCTGTAAAAGTACAAGATGATACTGAAGCCTCGCCGACGTCAGCAGCTAGTAACCTCCTAATAAAGTCACACTGCATTATGTGTTATAATGCATGTCATAATGTGTTGTAATGCATGTGATTCATTTTGCTTCTAAAATGCTTTAAAGACGTTTACCTCTCGCTGCCCTCGTACAGTTTTAAATGTCAAATAGCATTGTAGCATTGTTAGCACTCCTTATTTAATATGGTGCCGCTAATCTTAAACCAGCTTCCCCTTTGTCTCAATGAACAATGCTAGCAATGCTAATGCTAATGCAAACTGTAGAAGATCAGGTATAAATGATGTCATTGTTTCTGCTGTGTGGTCGTTAAAGCAGGTGAGGACGTTTTCATCATCAGTACACAGCAAGTCCATCTACCACTTGGAATAAATGGACCGGAATTGTCTTGGTGATTGGTGCATAACAATAAACAGTAAATGATAAACAATAAACAATAAACAATATAGAAGAATAAGAACAAAACAAGAATAAAGCAAATACTGTAGAGGCAAAGGTCAGGAATACAACATAGAATAGAGAAATTCATGCTAAAATATATGAAAAGATATAAGAAAATAATAATAACAATAACAATAGAATAAAAAGAATATTGTGCCATATAAATGTGCATCTAAATAAGACTAGATAAGACACTTTTACAGATGGGATCTTATTGATTTGAGATATTGAATGATCAACTCCAGGTTAATGGATAAAAGTGTCTTATGGATCCAGAGAAAACAAACAGCGTCTGACTGTAGGTTTTAATTATTTAGTCTCTTTTTAGTCTCAGTCAGTTTGTTACTTTCCACCAGACGCAACCTGAACTATTGCTGCATTTGTGGCTCCGCCCCCAAGAGGAACCGACTGGTGACTCTCTGGTGGTTCTGGCATGATGCAGGATGGATGCAGGATGGATGCAGGATGGATGCAGGATGCAGTCTGGTGCCGCGCCGCCACGCTGTATTTATTGTGTGGTGTTGTGGACTGATCCAGATCATTGTAACCCTCATGCAGGCTGAGCTCTGTCACTGTTAAATATATGTAAAGGATTAGAATGATAAAACTCTCACTTCCTGCACAACGACGGAGTCCAACTTTATCGACTCCCTCTGCACGGACACGAACAGTGGTCACGTTGTGTTTTTATCCCTTCATGAATGCGACATTATAATCAGTCACTCTTATTATCTTTATTACTACATAAAGGTTGAAATATGGATTTATTTTGTTAGAAACTAACTTTTTAGTCTTACTAGCTGTGGATGATGTTGCACTCTGAGGCCAGTGAGTCTGCATGCCTTTGCACTTGGACTGTTTTTAAAAACCACGTCTGTCTAACAACCTGTGAGCCAGGAGGGGCCTGTAGGGGGCGCTATACCAAAGGAACAACGTCCCCACTCTCATCCGTTCACACGGGCCAGCCAGTAAGGTGCCGGGAGGAAAATCCACCACATTTCAGATGTTGAGTTGCATTTGTAGGATGTGACACTTTGACCAAGCTGTTGTAAGAGTCAGAGATGAATACTGCCAGAGAAGACGCTTGGCTTCAGACGGTGAACCGAAGAGTCTGAACCAGACCTGAGACCACCACGTTGTTCCCGTCTGACTGAGTCCAGCATCATGACTGTGCAGCTCAGTATGATTCTCTCTGCTGGGTTGTGATCATATCTGTGTCGCCATGTTGAGACGTCTTGTCCATCCTATTCTGGGATGGATCGGTCTGTCTGGTACCATGGGACCACCAGGAGGCGGGTCACCACCCACGAGCTCCACCAGGCTGGAGACAGGCAGACAGACAGGCAGACAGACAGACAGTGAGAAGTAACTGAAATAATTCCAGGTATAAATGAAGCATAATGGGAATCCCTCCGGCCGGTTGCAGGTTGTTGTTCAGGTTTTCAGCCAAATAATCCTCCAGTCTCAAACCACTGGATCACCAACGACACACTGCAGGAAGAACCCAAAGGATGTTCCGAGCATTTTGAAGCATATCTATATTTTACTGTTCTAAAAACCTTCTTTGGTGGTTTTCTTGTATAGTAATACTAATGAATACTAATGAATGAAAATGTAACTTCTGTTGTGCTTTCTCAGTTTATTTCCTGGTGAATACGGTAGCTGTCCATCAAGCTGACATTCACAGGCTTCCAGTTTGAATTGACCGATGTGAATGAGCCTTGACGTTCGGGCCCGCCGGGTGTCAGGACCAGCGTCTCTGGTTACATGTTGAATGACTGTCGTGATTCTTGTAGAAGTTCAAAACTACACGGACATCATTGAGAAAGTCTGAGTTTCTTCTTGTTGCTGATTTGTGGTTTTTCTTGCACCAGAAGCTTTAAAGGGGCGTTCAGGGTTTCAGAGGTCTGATCACCAGGAAAGACGCTAACCGCTAACTGCTAAGCGCTACCTGCTGCATGTTGCATGAAACCTGACGATTCTTATTATATATTATATCCACTCACTGGCCACTTTATCAGGTACCCCTCTCTAGTAGATGGGACCTTCTGCCTCCAACAGCCTGAATGGTGCCAAAATCAGGAATTATGATGATTCAATGAAAAAAGGTGATGATTGATCGCACAAAATTCACCATAAATATTGTACTTTCTAAAGGATAGAAGGTGGTTTAAAATAACGCTTCTACAGACCGAGTCCTCGTATCATTTAGAACGATTGAACATTAAAGTTCAGGTATTGTTTCATGGAAATGGATATATTGTATTTTGGAAATGAACTATTATTATTATTCTAACTATTATGTTCAGTTTCAGTTTTATTCCAGGAGGTTGGACTGGTCATCAATAAGTCAGGCTTCTGAAACCGCTGAACTTCCCTTAAAGTGTGACTCTATGGAGACAGGGTTGAACCTGAAACCAGGGGAATAGCGCCACATAGTGGTGTTCAGGGTGAACAACAGTACGATCTCATCACATGCTGTAGTTGGCTGCAATAGGATTCAACTTGACAGTAATATGCAGGGTATTTTGTATAAAGGTTATTGCTCTATATTTTAGTTATTATTACTCAACACTCCAACTGGAACTGAAGATGTGTGGGAGGTGAATATAATGTCAAAATACACGCTGGTGTATTATATCATGAACATAATATAACATATGGATGTACTATAAGGTATAACTGGTGTGGTTGTCGAGGAGGTCGGTACATTCAGAGCTATTGACCACAATTTTAGCACCTGTTGCTAAGTAACTGGAGGATGGAAGGTCTTTAGAGGTTATGGAGGATGGAAGGTCTTTAGAGGTTATAAAGGGTGGAAGGTCTTTAGAGGTTATAGAGGAGGTCTTTAGAGGTTATGGAGGGTGGAAGGTCTTTAGAGGTTATAAAGGGTGGAAGGTCTTTAGAGGTTATGGAGGGTGGAAGGTCTTTAGAGGTTATAAAGGGTGGAAGGTCTTTAGAGGTTATGGAGGATGGAAGGTCTTTAGAGGTTATAAAGGGTGGAAGGTCTTTAGAGGTTATGGAGGATGGAAGGTCTTTAGAGGTTATAAAGGGTGGAAGGTCTTTAGAGGTTATGGAGGATGGAAGGTCTTTAGAGGTTATAAAGGGTGGAAGGTCTTTAGAGGTTATAGAGGAGGTCTTTAGAGGTTATGGAGGACGGAAGGTCTTTAGAGGTTATGGAGGGTAGAAGGTCTTTAGAGGTTATGGAGGGTGGAAGGTCTTTAGAGGTTATGGAGGGTGGAAGGTCTTTAGAGGTTATGGAGGATAGAAGGTCTTTAGGCTCTTAGTTCTAGAGAAGACCACAGTACAACCTGGACTAGCTCCTCCTGCCAGTGGTTCTGGGTCTACTGACCAAAAACCCTTCAGGAATGCAACAGGGAAAATGCTGGGATCACATGGTTCCTAAATAGTGTTTCTTAAACCCTGGGTCGGCTCCCGGTATGAGTCATGAGCTGGTGTTTGGAGGGTCCCAAGGTGAGACTCAGAGAGAAAGACAAAATCTGGTTCCCAAACTATTTCAAGAACCAAGTCAAGGACCATCTCATAAAGGTTTAGTGAAACAGTGAAATCAAACTTCTACTCCTTTTGCTGGGTACCCCTGGAACCTACTCAAGGGCCCCATGGAGGTCTCAGGACCCCACTTTGAGAACCATTGCTCTATGAGTCTGTATGTACTGGACTCCACCACTGCTGTACCATGTCTTGAGTTTCTGAGCTGCTTATCCAGTCTGTAATAAACACCAACGATCCCAGTCTGGACGGTTTCCTCTGTTGTCTTTATACATCCTCTACATATAGACAGTGACTAGACAGATAGACAGTAACTAGACAGATAGATAGTAACTAGACATATAGTCAGTGACTAGACATAGACAGTAACTAGACAGACAGTAACTAGACAAAGTCAGTAACTAGACATAGACAGTAACTAGACATATAGACAGTAACTAGACATAGACAGTAACTAGACAGACTAACTAGACATAGACAGTAACTAGACAGACAGTAACTAGACATAGTCAGTAACTAGACATAGACAGTAACTAGACATAGTCAGTAACTAGACAGACAGTAACTAGACATATAGACAGTAACTAGACATAGTCAGTAACTAGACAGACAGTAACTAGACAGACAGACAGTAACTAGACATATAGACAGTAACTAGACATAGTCAGTAACTAGACAGACAGTAACTATACAGTCCAGTATGATGTCTAGTGCCTACAGCTCTACCGTGGGTGGAACCAAACAACAGTAGTTTTGTTCAATTCAAACATTCCCAACATTTTAATGCCTGGAAATTATCATATTAATTTCCTCCACTTTCCACACTGCAAGGTTACCATTCAAAGAGCTAGGGGGTCTGATATAAGACACTAGACAGCAAATGTATCCCCGTCAAACAGGAAAGATATAAAATGTACTACTACTACTACTACTACTACTACTACTACTACTACTAATAATAATAATAATAATAATAATAATAATAATAAAGGAACATTTAGGTTATTAGTCTACATTCTCTTACTTATTTGTTTTTTCACATCATTACTTTACTCTTGAGGAGTGACACATTATAGCATTATGTCAGTTTGGATTAGTATTTAAAACTATGTATTTGTCTTGTCAGTTACTGTAAAATCGAAACATACCATTGTTATGTGTTTTACTGTGTTTCACTGTATTTGTTTCTATTGTTATTATTTTGTTTTATTGTTATTTTTATTGTTTTGTTATGTACACCTTGTGTTGTTATACTAAACCCTGTTTGTCAACCACATTTCCTTTACTCGACAATAAAGTTTTGAATTGAACTGAACCCATCTTTATATAATCCTTTGTTCTCCATCACTATCGGTTAAGCACCTCTGCTCATCTCTCGCCTCCGGTTGCTAGGCAGAACGAAACACGGCCTGACGTAAAAAAGCAAAAAAAAAAAGCCGTAGCAACCAGGAAGTGACGTGTCCCTTCCTCATCCCTTTCATTCGGTTGCTAGGCAGGACGAAAAACTGCGTTTTTGCTGTTAAGCGTATATTCCATTGTGCCTTGTTCTAAACGGAACAACAAGACTTTTGTATGATGCCAAAGTGTTTGTATAATTCCACAACAGAAAAATATCTGTTGTTGTTTTTCAAGGTTGATCGGCAATAGCAAAATGACATAATGGATTCGGTATTATAATACCGACTCCAATTAGCAGCTTCCAAAAATATGTATTTATTTATCCATTCATACATTCATTTATTTCACGTGATGTTTGTCTGTTTTTATATAATGTGTAGGGAATTCGAGTTTCTAGTGATTGCAGCAACACTGAAACACTGTTCGAGCACTGAAAACTGGAACTTGAATTTGAAACTTTTGTCCAAACAACAACAACAACAACAACAACAACAACAACAACAACAGTAACAATACTAATAAAGTTATCTCAATTAAATAATAATAATAATTTAATAAAGAATACAAAAAATAAACGAAAAACGGCCTGACGTAAAAAAAAATGCCGTCGCAACCAGGAAGTGACGTCGCAACTCTCCGTCAGATTGTGTTGATGTTTTGTGGGACTGGACGGGCTGGAGAACGGGAAGAGGGAGACGGTTTGTTTTTGTTCTCCTAAAACCTCGAGAGGAACACCGAATTGTTGATTTATTCGTTGTTTTCCGTTAGCTAAGAGTCTAAGGTCGGTTATTCCTCCAGAACGGCCGGGCCGAAAGGCGAAGAAAACCAAGCATTTGATCTAGAAAGGGAGGAATCGTCACCCCTTTGACCCCCCTCCCTCCTTCCCTAACACACACACAACCATGACGATTCTTCCGAAGAAGAAGCCCAGCTCGGGTGTCGGGGTCTCGGATCACGCCGACGACAGCGACCGTCGGAGCGGCTCCGACCCACACCAGCACCCCCACCCACACGGAGGGCGCACCGGAGCCCGGCCGAGGGCTTCACCTCCCCCGTGGTCCTACCAGCCCGCTCCGCCCTCCGCCAGGGATGACAGGCGGAACATCGAGGCTAGCTCTCGGCCGCAGCAGGCCTCTCCCCCGCCCGTCGGCTCGGTTTCCCCCGTAGGACCAGGTGATGGCAGAGACAGCAGCGGGGGGATGGTGGCCGGGTCCCGGGGGGAGCTCGTCGTGTCAGCCGGTGTTGGCTGCGGTGGCGGTATCGGCAGCTGCTGCTCCGGGCCTGGGCTGAGCAAGAGGCGGCGACAGGCAGGCACCTGCTCCGGCGGGGTGGTGGCTCTGGCCGGGGGAGGCCAGCCGGGGGTGACCGGGCCAGGAGGCGTGGGGTCCAGCCAAGAGACGGAGGAAGGAGCCGGGGGAAACAACAGCGAGGACGAGTACGAGAACGCCGCTCGGCTGCAGTCCTTGGACCCGGCCACCGTGGAGCAGGTACTCACTATATAGACAGTAGCCAAGTCAGGTTTGATGCAGAAGGTAGGACTTAACCAAGAGAGGGATGGGACCCGTAGCCAGACCAGGTGGGAGGACAGTCCTGGGTGAGATGTGAGCAGTAACCTTTTAGTGTGAGAACCCCTGAACACATCACCATCACCATCACCTCTATGAAGCTTCATGAGAAACCAATGAAGTCTGAATGTGACACGTTGAACATCCATGCTTCCAGTTTGGGTCGGTACGTACACGTGTGCTACTTTTCAACACAACAGAGGTTCATAACGCTACGTACTGATGCTATGTGTGTTGTGTTGAAAAGTGCCGTGTAACGTGTGTCGATGTAAAGGTTCTCAACATGTGGTCCAGGGGCTGTCAGAGGTCCCACAACAATGACTATAGTGTGATGCTGCAGTCAGGAGAGGATTTGGTGTTGTGGTGAGACAGAGACAGTAAAGGTGTGAGACATGAGACGTGATACAAATACACATTAGAGGAAACTAATGTGATGTAACAGTAACCAGGCCCATCCGTGTTCAGGAAGTGTAAAACTTGAAACACCTTATCGAGGATGACAGCGTTGGTGTGCGTTGGGATCTGACCTCATGTACGCGTGGTGACATCATCAGTACGACACGCAGCTGATAACATGGTGGCGGTGAGACGGGAGCAAGCTTTGAAGTTCACTCCTAAAATGGACAGATAAAAATTCATATTTCTGTTTTCATTTAGCTGGTGTGTGTGTGTGTGTGTCTGTCTGTCTGTCTGTCTGTCTGTCTGTCTGTCTGTCTGTCTGTCTGTCTGTGACAGTCTTGTCACTTCTCCATAGCAGCCGAAGTGAATTCAGACGTGACCATATTAACATTGGGAGTGGAGATGATCCAGCAGACTGAAATGTTTGGATTATTAAATGATTATTAATTATTTATTGTGACTAGAATACAGATCAATACCCGAGTGGCTAATACATCGACTGGGTCGCCTGGAAACTGATGCTCAGTGTGTCGCAGTTTAATTCACCAGATTAGCAGTTTTTTGTTGACAACATATAAAACTTCATTTCAACATGAAATCAAAACATTTGTAACTTCCTGTGTGAAGTTATTGATCCGATAGAGGAGGAGCTGGATCAGACTAACCAGCAGCCAGACGAGCTGTAAAGTTTTGGAGGTAATTAACCGCTTGATGCTGTCATGGATGAAACGCATTTCAGTTAACGTCCCGTTGTCATGACAACGGAAGTTGTTGTGGCTCCTGAACTGAGTTCAGGGTTTCAGTCCTGTCAGGATTAGTCTGCATGTTTCCCATCTGCCTTTTCCTTTCAGATACTCTTCAATCATCTGAGGGAACAAACGTTCAGTGAACAGAAGAAAATACATTTTCCTCTTGATGTATGATGACGCGACTTGTTGAATATTGAGACTTCTAGCAGCTGACTAGGGGTGCGTTCAGCCCCGACAAAACGTAGCAAAACGTTTATTTAAACAGTAACAGTGGTGTGTTGAACACCCTGTTGTGTTACGCAAGCGTTGCAACTATGGCAGCTGAGAAGGACATTCTTTGCTTCTTTTCAGAGCCTGATGAAATCGGTTTAAATACGTGTGTAATACTTCAAAATACTTTAGTTGGATCCATTGTGCATACTGCATTTTTAATACGGCGGGGTTTATATACACGTCGCTGCTGATTGGGTAACACCTCTGACATCACCCACCAAACCAGAGAAAACATAGCAAAACGGTGCACACCGTTTTCAGATTGAACGTACCCTAGGTGACTTGTTGAATATGTAGACTCCTAGCAGCTGATCAGGTGACTTGTTGAATATGTAGACTCCTAGCAGCTGATCAGGTGACTTGTTGAATATGTAGACTCCTAGCAGCTGATCAGGTGACTTTTTGAATATCTAGACTCCTAGCAGCTGATCAGGTGACTTTTTGAATATCTAGACTCCTAGCAGCTGATCAGGTGACTTGTTGAATATCTAGACTCCTAGCAGCTGATCAGGTGACTTTTTGAATATCTAGACTCCTAGCAGCTGATCAGGTGACTTGTTGAATATGTAGACTCCTAGCAGCTGATCAGGTGACTTGTTGAATATGTAGACTCCTAGCAGCTGATCAGGTGACTTGTTGAATATGTAGACTCCTAGCAGCTGATCAGGTGACTTTTTGAATATCTAGACTCCTAGCAGCTGATCAGGTGACTTGTTGAATATGTAGACTCCTAGCAGCTGATCAGGTGACTTGTTGAATATCTAGACTCCTAGCAGCTGATCAGGTGACTTTTTGAATATCTAGACTCCTAGCAGCTGATCAGGTGACTTGTTGAATATGTAGACTCCTAGCAGCTGATCAGGTGACTTGTTGAATATCTAGACTCCTAGCAGCTGATCAGGTGACTTGTTGAATATGTAGACTCCTAGCAGCTGATCAGGTGACTTGTTGAATATGTAGACTCCTAGCAGCTGATCAGGTGACTTGTTGAATATCTAGACTCCTAGCAGCTGATCAGGTGACTTGTTGAATATGTAGACTCCTAGCAGCTGATCAGGTGACTTTTTGAATATCTAGACTCCTAGCAGCTGATCAGGTGACTTTTTGAATATCTAGACTCCTAGCAGCTGATCAGGTGACTTGTTGAATATGTAGACTCCTAGCAGCTGATCAGGTGACTTGTTGAATATGTAGACTCCTAGCAGCCGACTAGGTGACTTGTTGAATATGTAGACTCCTAGCAGCTGATCAGGTGACTTGTTGAATATGTAGACTCCTAGCAGCTGATCAGGTGACTTGTTGAATATCTAGACTCCTAGCAGCTGATCAGGTGACTTGTTGAATATGTAGACT
>JAXDDW010000118.1:737500-790000 GCA_034670385.1 Hoplostethus mediterraneus | reverse complement strand
CAGTTGGCTAGCTAACCGCTGTACCAGTTAGCTAGCTAACCTCTGTAGCAGCTGGCTAGCTAACCGCTGTACCAGTTGGCTAGCTAACCTCTGTACCAGCTGGCTGTTCAACGTTCAGCCACATTTCTTTAATATTGTTACTTAGGTTGCAAACACTATACAGAAGCTCCTACCGTTAGCCAGTTAGCTAGGTAGCTCACAAATATATAACTATTAATTACAAATGTAAGCACAGCTAGCCAACCACTTAGTTAGCTAGGTAGCTGTTCCACTTCCTGTCCATAAATGTGACATTGACATTTAGCTGACATTGTACACTATTTAAGTTGCAGACACCCTGTGGTAGTACACAGACTAGCTAGGTTGCAAAGGTTATCTGGAGTCAAATTTTAATGAATAGTTCTGTTTTTGCTACCTAGCTAACTGTCGAATGCTTACCCGTATTAAGTGAATGGACCTTAGCTAGCTCCTACCAGTGACGTCTAATGTAAATGTCAGTGACGTCCAGTAGCGGTAGGCTATCCACTACCACAGGACTCAGGTGTGTCTGTGTTGTCTATGGACAGGAAGTTGACAAGCTAGCTAGGGAAGAGTTAGCAGCATCGCACAGCAGCAGCTCAGTAACTAGAGAAAATAACGTGATGGGAAGAGTTTAGTGACAGAATGAGTCTCCGCCATTGGAGGAAAGTGGCACAAAATATCAGATGATGGTACTTTTAAAGGATTGGTAGTAACAGAAGTCCTTCATCCTCTGGATATTGTTTGATGGACTAAAATAATGTTTTGGGGAGTTTGCTTCCCAATAAATCTGTAATATAATATGATATAAATCTGAATCTAACTCAAGTAATTTGGAAGAGAAGAGATGCCGTTTGAGTTTGTGAAGTGTTGAACCGCTGCCCATGTTCCACGGCCTTACAGACAGAAACTTGCACATTTTGAAGATGTTTTGAAGACGTTCTCTTTTGGCAGGTTTAGTCAAAACATGACTCAATAGCACTGTGGCTATCAGGGCCCATTGGTTTCAATGGGGGATGCTAATGAGAATGGGAAATTAGCCTAATGCTGCTAAATGTTCAGGCTATCTGTCTGGTAGCCTCTGGTAGCCATCGCTTTGAGTCCTGAACATCTAGTTAGCTGCTAGCTGCTACCTAAACGCCCTCATGGTGAATCCTACCGTCCTCACCGTGAGCCATTTTGCTTCCCTACCAACACACATTCGCTTTCAGCCGGTTGGGGAGTCAAAATGGCTCGTTTGGGGGCAACGCATTAGCTGGGAAATGATAGCACTGATGCCGTATCAGCACCCAGGGGCCACTTCGCCCCTTCCTTTAACGCCACTGACGCCCTCCCCCACCACCCCCATCATCATCATCATCATCATCATCATCAAACATATTTAGCTGCATGTTTAATTGACCACGACCAATATCATCATAGAGAAAAAGAGACAAAAAAATAGAGAACAATTGTCATACTTATCCTCTTAATGATTGATTATTGTTATTATTATTATTATTAATAATATAAGTTTGCTTTATTTTATTTTCTTGTTTGGGATGAAATACCTTTTTTTTCTTGGAATAAAAAGAGGAAAAATGTTTCTGAAAACGGTTTTGGATATTTCTTCTTTCCTGATTTGATTTAGGAAAACCCTGAAACTGGTTGAAGGTCGAAGGCTGTCTTCACACTGACCTCCCTCCTTTCAGCCTCTTTTTCACCTCCTCTCCTCCTCCCTCCTTTCAGCCTCCTCCTCCTTTTCACCTCCTCTCCTCCTCCCTCCTTTCAGCCTCATCCTCCTTTTCACCTCCTCTCCTCCCTCCTTTCAGCCTCTTTTTCACCTCTCCTCCTCCCTCCTTTCAGCCTCCTCTTCACCTCCCCTCCATTCTTCCTCCTCCCTCTCTATACTCTCCTCTCATTTACCTCCTCATCCCTCCCTTCTCTCCCTCCCTCCTTCCTTCATCTCTAATCCCTGGATTAACAGTAATATAGCTCGTTACCATGGTAACGCCAACCAAAATGATATGCAACAAATAATCACCTCACATTATTGCTATACATGATGCGTTCAGGTGCATCACAGTGTCTCAGTGTTTAGCCTGGAGGTTGCAGGTTCCATTCCCAGTCCTGTCTGTGGCGTTAGCTTGGTTGGAGACTTTAAATTAGTAGTCTATCTGGACTGGAGACCTGGCCCAGTGCATGCTGGGACAGACTCCAGACACTCCACCACCCTGGGACTCAACGAATGAAGAGTCAGAAAATAACAAACAGTACAACTCAGTTTAGGTTTATTTTGATGACACACTAGAGAGGTTTAGTTCTGTATTGTGTCAAGAATCATCCAGTTCAACTTCCCAGAAACAACAAAATAAAAGTTCATGACTCAACCGTCAGTTCGTTTTAAATGTTGGATATCTGTTAAGACATGACAGAACGGATCTGACTCCAGGTCCGATGAGAGGCTTTCATTCACATCAGTCTTCTCAGAAACAGAAAACTTTTTCTGAAAACCCCTTTTTAGAGAGAGACCAAAAGAGTAGCCGAGAGAGCGCGCGGTGTAGAGGAACCGTTGGCTTGTTTCTCAGAAGCTCGTGTGTGTGTGTGTGCGTGTGTGTGTGCGTGTGCGTGCGTAAGGGAAACCGTCGCCTCTTTCCCATCAGCATCAGTGGTTTGTTTCCGGAAGTAGAAGAGCCGCTCAAATTCTCTGAATTGTTCTTTGTGCTTTGAATATTCATAAACAAAAACACCCTACCTTGAATTTGATTGGCGGAGCGGTTCAAAACATTGCGCACGTCTCAGCGGTGGTTGGCTGGAAAGGCGTAGTGGGCGTGTCCGGGCGCGAGCATAAAACCAGATGAAAACAAGCAGACGGAGAACCGTAGTTCACCTCTGATCTGGTCTGGCGGCTGTCTGGTCTCTGGGGACATGGAGGATCACTAAAGTACAGTTGTAGTTCAACAGACCGAACAGGAAACAACGAAACATTCGGAACATTTTGAAACTGAAGAATTCAACACAAATGGATGTTATCACCTGGAAGTGAAGCCGTCCAGACCCGTGGAGATACCGGAGATACCGGAGATACCGGGCTTCAGAGACACAACAAAATAAAAATGTTGGACAAGCGAGTTGTAGAGCTGCACCTGGAGGACGTCCGAGGAAAACCCGGTAAGACGTAAAACAGTGAAAGTCACTTTACCGCGTTTATGTCTGTTCATAACGGTTAACTGACATTTAACATCAGCAACTGGAGTTACATGGCAGCTGGACGACAGTTACCACAACACACACACACACACACACACACACACACACACACACAGTCCTCCATTATAATCCACCGTATTGACGTGTTGAAGTTTCAGTGGTGGTTTAGTGTGTTAATACAGTTGCTTTGTTTTGTGTGTGCGCGTGCAGTAAAGGAGCCGTTCGACAGCCAGTACCGGTGCGGTGTTCTGCTCGGTAGCGGTGGTTTCGGTTCGGTGTTCTCCGGTCAAAGGCTGTCCGACGGGCTGCCGGTGAGAAACAAACCGTTTTCTTTTATTTGCTTTTTAAAGAACTTTGTAAACTCTGTTGTTGTTGTTGTTGTTATTATTATTATTATTATTATTATTATTATTATTATTATTATTATTATTATTATTATTATTATAACTTGTAGGTCTGAAATGTGATCAATATTAATATTTTCAGTATAAATAATATGATAATATTTTAATATTAATATTGTTTCTGTGAATCAATATAACTGTATTTTCTTCTTCCAGGTCGCCATCAAACAAATCTCCAGTGACAGAGTTCAGCAGTGGGCGAGGCTGGTGAGTTTTATTGTTGGATTTTAAAACAGTTTAAATCAGACATCAACCTTAAAAAGCGTCGTTTATCTGTATGGAAATAAAAGGCGGGTCTTTACCGCCCTCCGGCGGTCAGTTAGGGAACTACAACCGGGGGCAGCTTCCGGTTCCCATGGAAACCCATGATGTCACGGTTCAGTAAATGATGAGTGAGGATTTCCCCTCAACAACAAAAACAGAACAGATTATTCACCAGACCTTTGAGCGGGGCCCCCCCACCCCCACGTGGTAGATCTGACTCATGATCTGTTGGATCCAGTAGATTACCTGAAACTGATGATGATATTTAAGAAGTACCAGCATCTGGTTCGCTGTCAATCAAAGCCTAACCCAATTAATAATATTGATGACGACACTCTACCTCCTCCAGCCCGGTGAGGTCAGTCCCGTTCCCATGGAGATCGTCCTGCTGCAGCGCCTGCAGGAGGTCGGGGGTCACGGCGGTGTCATCAGGATGCTGGACTGGTTTGAGGTCAGTGGGCGGGGCTTCCTGCTGGTTCTGGAGAAACCGCCACAGTGCCAGGATCTGTTCGACTTCATCACCGAGAGAGGAGCGCTGGCCGAGGGGCTGGCCCAGAGGTACTACTCTACTCTGTTCTACTCTATTCTACTGTAATCCGCTCTGTTCTATTCTACTGTAATCCGCTCTGTTCTATTCTACTGTATTATATTCTACTCTACTACTATGTTCTACTCTACTGTACTCTACTCTGCCTCACCGTGGCTCCTCGTCCCGTCAGGTTCTTCCGTCAGATCGTGGCGGCGTTGCGGTTCGTCCACTCGCAGGACGTCGTCCACCGAGACGTGAAGGACGAGAACATCCTGGTGGACACGAGGACGCTGGACGTCAAGATCCTCGACTTCGGCTCCGGGGCGCCGCTCAAAGAGACGCCGTACAGCGAGTTCGAAGGTGAGACGGGGCGGAGCCTTCTGATTGGACGAGAGAGAATGAGGCTAGAGGGTTAATGCAACAGGGAACCGAAGCCCCGCCTCCAAATAGTGATAATTCTATTATTTTTATATGATAGAAAGATGTGATCTAGTGCTCGGTGTGTTAGATCCAGTAGATCCTAACAGATCGTTGTGATCCTCCTCAGGGACCCGGGTCTACTCTCCTCCCGAGTGGATCCTGTCTCAGCGCTACGACGCCGTCCCGCTGACCGTCTGGTCTCTGGGGGTTCTGCTGTTCGATATGGTCTGCGGCGACATCCCGTTTGAGCGCGACCAGGAGATCGTCACGGCAACGCCCTGCTTCACCAGGCGTGTCTCTAAAGGTGGGTTGGGTCAGAGGTCAGAGGTCAGGTCATCTTCAGCAGAGGTAGCCTGGAGGTCAGGGGAGGGGCTTGGGAAGAGTTACGGTTAACGCTGAAACACTACCAGCTGTCAGTCTGCCCTTGAGCAAGGCACCGAACCCTAGTTTGCAACAAAGTAACAAACTAGACCAGCAGAGCGTAGATCTAGAGGGGACAGATCTGTGATGTCATAATAACTATGGAATGTAAGAAAACCTTCACCAGAACTTACTGTTTCCTTGCCCCGCCCCCTTTTCAGAATGCCAGTCTCTGATTCGCTGGTGTCTGTCCTATCGGCCTGAGGATCGACCAACCCTGGAGCAGATCCTGTCCCACCCCTGGATGGAGGGAGGAGAGACGGAGGAGGAGGAAGGAGGAGATCTGCAGGAGGAGCACAGCCTCCTACCCAACCAGTCACTATAGATGGCTCTGGGACAGACCTCCACCCATCCCTGAACCTAGAGGACTCTGGGACAGACCTCCACCCATCCCTGAACCTAGAGGACTCTGGGACAGACCTCCACCCATCCCTGAACCTAGAGGACTCTGGGACAGACCTCCACCCATCCCTGAACCTAGAGGACTCTGGGACAGACCTCCACCCATCCCTGAACCTAGAGGACTCTGGGACAGACCTCCACCCATCCCTGAACCTAGAGGACTCTGGGACAGACCTCCACCCATCCCTGAACCTAGAGGACTCTGGGACAGACCTCCACCCAACCCTGAACCTAGAGGACTATGGGACAGACCTCCACCCATCCCTGAACCTAGAGGACTCTGGGACAGACCTCCACCCATCCCTGAACCTAGAGGACTCTGGGACAGACCTCCACCCAACCCTGAACCTAGAGGACTCTGGGACAGACCTCCACCCATCCCTGAACCTAGAGGACTCTGGGACAGACCTCCACCCAACCCTGAACCTAGAGGACTCTGGGACAGACCTCCACCCAACCCTGAACCTAGAGGACTCTGGGACAGACCTCCACCCATCCCTGAACCTAGAGGACTCTGGGACAGACCTCCACCCATCCCTGAACCTAGAGGACTCTGGGACAGACCTCCACCCAACCCTGAACCTAGAGGACTCTGGGACAGACCTCCACCCATCCCTGAACCTAGAGGACTCTGGGACAGACCTCCACCCAACCCTGAACCTAGAGGACTCTGGGACAGACCTCCACCCAACCCTGAACCTAGAGGACTCTGGGACAGACCTCCACCCATCCCTGAACCTAGAGGACTCTGGGACAGACCTCCACCCATCCCTGAACCTAGAGGACTCTGGGACAGACCTCCACCCAACCCTGAACCTAGAGGACTCTGGGACAGACCTCCACCCATCCCTGAATCCATCCCTGACCCTGGAGCACAACACAACGCTCCTCCTCTCCTCCTCCTCTTGCTCCTCCTCCTCTGCTCTGGTGTTTCATTCTGTTGTTATTTATTGAGTTTCATATTTATTTGGTTTTTGAACTGAATGTCATCCGGCTGCAACAGGAATCTGAAGGAGATCCCAGAGATCCTTTATGTAAATGGATCTCTGGATTGACACTGTTAAAATGATTAGAATATAATAGAGTACAGCTTCATCCCTGAGGACGCGATGACCTTCACCAGCTCCAGAGGTCGTGACTCGTCCTGGTTCCCTCCCAGCATCAGATTGATGAAGGAATGATCCTGAAGCACGTTGATCCGTTGGATCCGGTTCAGACTGAAGTCGGGTCATGTAATACTTGTGTATTACTTCCTGGTTTCATCAAGTGGCTGTTCTGTCACTGGTTACTGTTTATTTACATTAAATAAGATTTCAGGGATCGAGACAGAAAAATGATCCGCCATTTTAATAAAATGATTGTTTTTGTCAGTCCTGTGTGGCGTCCTTCCTCTGAACTGATATTGATCATTGATCAGAATACAGCCTGGCCTCAGTAATGAGCCAATGTCAGACAGGAAACAACGCCGACTTGTATGTCACTGATTGGTTAACGCCCCGTTGTGGTTGCAAACAATTCGGTTCTACTGGTTTCTTTTAGATAAAATGAGATGAAACTATTGGACTGTTGTATCAGCAAATAGTGACAGAATTCAGCAAAGAAAATAGAAAAGAGAAAGAATAGAGCAAAATAAGGTCATACAAACAACCAACAATTTCAACACTAGAAATGTATGGATGAAAAGTTTGGATCACAGCAGCAGAACATACAGAGACATGGTATATATACATGACAGATATGTGCAAAAATACACCACAAATATGAAATACGTGTAAAAAAAAAAAAAAAGCAACATTAAATCGGTGGAAAAACTATCAAAATATCAATATACATGCAACATATCACAAGGAGAAGGATCTAGGAGTATACAGCACATGATGTGCAAAATGTGTATTTGTATTTTGGTATTTGTGTCAATAAAGCACCTTTGACTTGAAATAACAGTAAAGTATCACAGAGAGAAGATAGTGGAGGGATCATTTACTACCACAGTGTTCCAGCAGGTGGCGCCACAGACAGGAACAGCTGCCAGGTGGGGTCGCCACCCCAGCAGCCAATAGGATTCCTCCTACCTGAACCCTGGAGGACGAACAAGGAAATGATTGTGTTGCTGGATGCCAGCAGCAGAGAGGGGAGAGAAGACAAGAGGTCTCACTCCGCCTCTCCTTCACAGACCCTCACAGAGCGGAAAGTAGTGAGACGTCTTTCTGGTGACGTCATCCGAGGTTTATCTGGAACAACAAACCAAAAGGCACCGTGACATCCAGATAAACTCCATGTTTTATTGGCGAGTAGTTTTTGTTTCAGGTTTGTACCAGATTAGTTGCTATGGTAACGCAATCTGACACCACACACTTTATAACATGTAGACTAAACTTGAGGTTGGTACCTTCAGTAAGTGAAGAGAGGAGAGTGAAGTCTTCAGTCCACATCAGATATATTGCATCAATCAAAGAATACAACAAACCGAGTTGTCAACCGGCAACAACTAACAACAACTAATTTAACCAAAATATACACACATTTTTATACATGTTCCAGACCTCAATGTGTCCCAGTCGGTTCATCCCTCATTATCTTAATTACCATGTCTAATCCCCCCCCGCCCAGTACATTCATTCTTCATGTACTCTACAAGTTATCGTGACCAGGTTGTAGGACCATGAGCCTCCCTGTCTCCTGTCTGCTGCACAGTATCACACACACACACACACACACACACACACACACACACACACCATTCTTGCACTGATAAGGTGTGTTATGTCCTCTCATAGTGATGACCCTCAACTTCAGGTTACATGAAGCATCGTTCAGCCTATCGTAGCTTCTTCAGTCTCAGTGTTCTCCAACGTTCTCCCAGAACAACCAGGCTGTTTATCTGGTACAGGAGTTGTTGATCATAACATCTTAAACTAATCCTCCTTTTACAGTCTTGTTTTATTTCTTCGTCTTCTCCCAGTACTCTTCCCCCTGCACTACTTCTCTGACCACCAATATTCCTATTTCCTCAATTTACAATGTCACACATGGGTAAAACGCAAACTGATTAAATGCATAAGTCAATCCCTGAAGGAAAGAACACCTGGATCAGTGGTTTAACTGTATTATATATTCAAATATAACCATGTTTTATATATTCATTTAGTTGTGACTACATTCCTAAAACTACATGAAAATACAGTTAGTATAGGTTAGATCAGTCTGACTTGTTACAATATACCGTCTCTGACTGATGCTGCATTGAAGTCCTACTAGAAGATTCTGTTACCTGGTAGATTATATTTAGCTTTTCTGATGGACTCTGATTTCTCTGACTTCCTGAATTCTGACATCACCAACAAGGAAATATCTGTAGTTCAGTGTCATTTGGCAGGACGTGACTACTGCTGGGTTTCTGGTTTGTGGTCGACATTACAATGTTGTAAAACTTGAAGTCTTAGTTTCATCACTAAGGTCATCTGTGTTATGAGCTGATCAAGTTGAAAAGAAACTACAATTATGGCGTCTTTAATGAACATGTGAACACATCTGAGTCTTTGCTTGTATCTGTCAACAGTTATTCCCACTTGACATCAACACATCGTAAGAGCGCATGCGTGAGGGTTAACGCCCACCTTGGCAGACACGGAAGTGGACCGGGTTTATGTTCTATTGATTGGTCCATCTTGTCAAAAATAGACCATCTTTGGCAGGAACACTGTTTCCTGCAGCCCCAGTCAGCCCCAGAAAACAGAACCTGCTCTGTGTGTCTGGACCTGGGATGGGTTCCTCAGCGGGGTGGCGTCACGTAGCACCAGTTTGATGAGTGGACGAGTCGTCGGCAGGGACAGAGAAGCAGACTGCAACGTTTGGATTGGAAGCTAGCTAGCTGGGAGGCTAGCACACCATTAGCCGGCCAGCTAGCGAGGTGACAGCTCGGTTCGGGCGGCGGGGAGAGCAGCCAACATGGCCGGGGAGAACGACAGCCGAGGCGGGGAGGAAAGGACGGCGAGTCGGAGGCAGAGTGAAGGTAAATACATCCGTGTTGGGGAACCTAACTCGGGCCCCAGGGTAGAAGTTAGCCTTCACCACACGAGAACAGCGCTAGTTTGTTTATGAGGCTCCCAGGATCAAACTATGGGATTTAACGTCTAACTAATATCGGGCTGGAGTCTCAATGTCAACACACGAGCTGGTTATCGAGGTTACTTGCTATGCTAGCAGCTAAGCTAAACAGGTTGGCTACCTTACTAGGGGTCTTTACTCCTCTTGTAGAAGTTAACCAGGTAACTTAACTCGTTAACTAGTACTGGTTGGAGGAGGAACGGCTCCCGGTTTAATCGTGAGTTTTGTCAGTGAAGTTGACACGGTGACGTCAACGGCATAAAACTTAACCAACTGAACCAAACTGTAACGTGCTAGGTTAGCTGGAGGCTAATGGGGTTAGCTGGAGGCTAATGGTGCGTTGTACTCGGAACACGGAAAAGTGCAATAGAATATTCATTCAAGTCGGAAACTCGGACAAGATCCAAGACATAAACACACCAGACTAGACTAGTACCGCACGAGACTTCTGTCATGCCAGTGAACTAGTAACGTTAACGCTAGTAAAGACTTCTATCTCGTAACCACAAAGTTGTTTCAACGTGTTTTCATATGAAGTAAAAGTTGACTGTTCACGGTGCGCGCCGCTATATTGCTGTGACGTCAGGTGTGTTTCTATCGGCGACTTGAACGACTTGTTCTGTTCTGTTGTTCTGTTGTTCTGTTCTGTTGTTCTGTTCTGTTGTTCTGTTGTTCTGTTGCACTTTTCCGTGTCGGAGATCGGTTTTTTTTTCCCGAGTACAATGTATTGCACCATTAGAGCTGCTGGACTAGCCGGTGACTAGTACTGTCGGTAGACTGGAGGCTAGCGGAGCTGCTGCTGCTGGTGACGTGGAGCTTTGGGTCAGGTGAGCGCGTGGCACATATACTGGTCACACCTGTAATATGGGACACACACACACCCACGTCTACACACCAGCTCTGTGGTGTTTGCTTGAATAGAGCCCTTCCCTTGGCATGTCTCTCTCCTTATTACACACACACACACACACACACACACACACTCACACACGTAGCGACACATAATTTATATACATATATACAAATCTTTTCTACATCTTTTATTATATTTCTTACCATTGTAAATAGTGCTCTTATTGTAAATACTGTGTACTGTTGCCCTTTGCACATTCCCGTGAGCATTGCCACTTTTTCATTTCACTACACATCCTGTGTGTGTATGTGACAAATAAAGTTCTTGAATCTTGAACACACACAGCAGGATACGAGCGATCAAAGGTCAAAGGTCTTCTGACTGGAAAACGAGTTTTACCAGCTTGTAGGTCGTTGATGATCTGAAACTAATTAATGAGTTCACAAGAAAAGACGGCAAGAAAATCACTCGTCATCACTGAGTTCATGATCGGGACCAACCAGAGTCTAACAAACTACAACCATGGCGTCTAGATGGATTCATACAGACTTCAGTTGATGGCCCAGAATGCTTCACTTCACATTGGATCACACTATCACAAACACCTGTTCATTTTTAGAGAAGCTGTTGACATATGTGTTTGTTTGTTTCCTGCAGTGAACAGGAAGTTGAAGTACATCAGCCTGGCGGTGCTGGTGGTCCAGAATGCATCGCTCATCCTCAGCATCCGATACGTCCGCACGTTGCCGGGCGACCGTTTCTATACGACGTCAGCCGTCGTCATGGCAGAGATCCTCAAAGTCCTGACCTGCCTCCTCATCATCCTGCTGCAGAAGAGATGTAAGGGAGGAGGAGGAGGAGGAGGAGGAGGAGGAGGAGGAGCTAGCTGGTTGGCTGGTGGCTCCTTGTCCTTTTGGTTTTCATTGTTGGTTTTGTTATTATTATTATTTTTATTTTGTTATTTTCTTGGTTTGTTATCAAGTGTTTGATAGTGCAGTAGGTTAATTAAGGGAGTCTCTCCCTGCCCCCCCCCTGTCCCCCCTGTCCCCCCTGTCCCCCCTGTCCCCCCCTGTCCCCCCTGTCCCCCCCCGTCCCCCCTGCCCCCCCCTGTCCCCCCTGTCCCCCCTGTCCCCCCCCGTCCCCCCTGCCCCCCCTGTCCCCCCTGCCCCCCCCCCCCCCTGTAGTGAATGTGAAGGAGACGGTGCTCCTCCTGGTTGACTCCATAGTGTTCCAGTACAAGGACACGTTGAAGCTGGCGGTTCCCTCTCTGATCTACACGCTGCAGAACAACCTGCAGTACATCGCCATCTCCAACCTGCCGGCCGCCACCTTCCAGGTAGGGGGCGGGGCAGGGGGCGGGGCAGGGGGCGGGGCTAGGACTAGGGAGGCTGTTGTTACTGTTACTGGAGCTAAGAGGTAATGACCCCCCCCCCCCCCCCCCCCTCCAGGTGACCTACCAGCTGAAGATCCTGACCACGGCGTTGTTCAGTGTGTTGATGTTGAGGAAGTCTCTGTCCAGGGTCCAGTGGGTTTCTCTGCTGCTGCTGTTCTGTGGCGTCGCCGTCGTCCAGGTAGGAGGTCACAGGGTCAGAGGTCACGGGGTCGGATCCCCTGAGCCCTAAATAAATATATAATAAATACAAGTTAAATGGAATTTAATAAAGTCTTAAAATCAATTTAGAGCTCTGAAAAGTGTTTTTAGTGAGAAATACTAAAAGTAAACCTATTTTATATTCTGGCACAGGGTGCTAACAGGGTGCTAACAGGGTGCTAACAGGGTGCTAACAGGGTGCCAACAGGGTGCTAACAGGGTGCTAACAGGGTGCTAACAGGGTGCCAACAGGGTGCCAACAGGGTCTCAACAGGGTGCCAACAGGGTGCTAACAGCGCCGCCATGTGGATATTTAAAAGATTTAATTTTAAAACATTACCAAACTTCAACATGTCGTCAGACTTGTTTCCAGTCCAGGTGTTGACTTGGTCATCTGTCACTCACCGGTGTTAAAGGTCTGAAGTCTAACTCGGTGAAACCCGACACCCTGCCACTGGGTGGAGCCAAGTTTCACTACAGGAGCTTCATTTCCTGGTCCTGGTCTGATCTGGTCTGGTCTCACCAGGACAGAGACTCTCACTGTTCAGACTAGAGACTGATTATGGTTGGTTACCTGCAGACCAGACTGACTGACTAACCAGGCTGGTTAACCAGACTGACTAACCAAACTAATTGTATTGATTTCTCATTGGTAGATTTATTGATTTATTGATTTTTCAACATCAAACTTTCATTTGTATTAAAGTGAGTAAAGACGTGAGCGGATCAACAGGTGATTCATCAGTATTGATCCTATTTACTATTAAAGCTGATATGTTTGATATTATTGATTGATTGATTATTGATTGGTCGATGGTCTCCAGGTCCAGCAGGAAGGCAACAAGGAGGCGTCGGTCTCGGACAGCGGCAGTCAGCAGTACACGGTGGGCCTCGTCGCCGTGGTGATCAGCTGTCTGTCGTCGGGATTCGCCGGCGTCTACTTTGAGAAGATCCTGAAGGGAAGCTCCGCCTCCGTCTGGATGAGGAACGTCCAGCTCGGGATCTTCGGCATGGCGCTCGGCATGCTGGGACTGTGGTGGAACGACGGCCCCGCCATCGCCGAGCGCGGCTTCCTGTTCGGCTACACGCCCATGGTGTGGGGCGTCATCTTCAACCAGGCGTTCGGCGGGCTGCTGGTCGCCGTGGTGGTGAAGTACGCCGACAACATCCTGAAGGGCTTCGCCACCTCCTTCTCCATCATCGTCTCCACGGTGATGTCCATCTACCTGTTCGGCTTCCACGTCGACCTGCTGTTCACGGTGGGGGCGGGGCTTGTGATCGGCGCCGTCTACATGTACAGTCTGCCCAAAGCGGCCGCCGGCGTGGTCGGCTCTTCATCCTCCTCCTCTTCATCGATGCTCGGCAGCAGCTCAAACGGAGGCTCTGAAATGGAGGCTTTTCTGCCCAAGTCAGTCCTGGTGAAATGAGTTAAAACACTGTCTCTCTCTCTTCCTGTCTCTCTCTCTCCCCGTCTCTCTCTCCTGGTCAGCCTCTGCTAACACACACTTCCTGTTTGCTTCCAACGGGTTAAACTGGGGAAAAACCCATGAATCATTACACTTTTATCCCATCATGCTCTCTGTCTCTCTCTTGCTTTCTCTCGTTATCTCTCTCGCTGTCTTTCCTGGGTCAAACGCCACCTCCTGACCTCCTCCTGACCTCCTGACCTCCTCCTGACCTCCTCCTGTATTAAATAGGGACCAGTGAGTGAAATTGAGGATTTCCAACCATTAACCAGAGAGATGAGAGAATCTGGAGGAGGAAGAGGAGAGGGGAGGAGAGGAAGGCCATTTCCTCCTAAAACTGGTCTAACTTTAAAACTGACTCCTCCTCCTCCTGCCGTGGAGAGGAGGAGGAGGAGGAGGAGGAAGGAGACTCTTTCTTTCTCTGCTTTCCATCCCTTCTTCCTGAACTAAAAACTGCTTGAATTCCTCCCTCCCCTCCTGTTTCCTCCCGTCGTACGTGATGGGAGGAGAGGGGAGGAGGGGAGGGAGGGCTAAGACTGACTCCCCTCTCCTCCCCTCCTCCTGATCTCCTCACTAACTCCTCTTCTCTATTTGGCGTCAGGGCGGTGTCGGTCTCTCCTTCCTCTGCAGTCCAACTGACAGACTAACAGCTTAACGCTCAAGAGGAGGCGGAGCTTCACCTGGGGGGGCGGAGTCTCACCGGTCCTGACTACCAACTGTATCCTGTCTTTTTTTTCCTTTTTTTTTTTCTTCCTTGTTTCCTGTTACCCATCATGCCCTCCTTGCCTTAAAACACATTTCTTTTTTCTAAATGAAAGAAAAGCCTTATGAGATCCAGATCATATTAATCCAGTCTAGAGGTTTTCACTGAGACCTGGGCGTCCATCAGCACCACCAACCACCTGGATCAATAAGACTCAAGAGTGTTACTAGTTACTAGTTTATGGGCTGCAAGGAAATATGAAGAATTTATGAAAAGCATATACCGATTTTAGACTGATCACAGTAAAGATTTAATTTACCAGACAGCTGATTGGTGCTGGTGGGCCGGGTGGAGGTGGAGGTGCAGGTGGGTGGAGGTGGAGGTGCAGGTGGGTGGAGGTGGAGGTGCAGGTGGGTGGAGGTGGAGGTGCAGGTGGGTGGAGGTGCAGGTGGAGGTGCAGGTGGAGGTGCAGGTGGGTGGAGGTGCAGGTGGAGGTGCAGGTGGGTGGAGGTGCAGGTGGAGGTGCAGGTGGAGGTGCAGGTGGGCCGGTGTTCCACCAAGGTGAAAATTGTCTTGTAGTCCATGTTGGGTTCATGATCGACTTCTTAGGTGGAAATGAAGACGAGGTTCTGTGTTGCAGCCTGAGAGGAACAACCTCATATCTGACCTGCTGTATTAGACAGGCGGCCTGGTTCCTCCTGGTTCCTCCTGGTTCCTCCTGGTTCCTCCTGGTTCTGAAGAATGATGAGTCACTGGCCACCAGACCAGCTGGTTAACGACTGTCTGGTTGTTGGTGCAACCGGTAACCAGCCATCGGTTCTAACATCTAGTTGGCCGGTAAAAAGCCCCGCAGCCGACGGTGGTTTGATGTTGGGTCAGGAGGGAGGATGAGGAAGTGACCGGTCAGTAGGAACAGAATAACAGGTCTGGAAAAGTCTGAACTACATAATTTGGATAATCTCCAACTGTTGGAAGTCTGGACCGATACGAGAAAACAGTCCTGACATTCAGATGCCAGTTTGTGTCGCTGTAGACCCGCTGCCATCGGACAGACAGAATAACGTTCAGTTCTGGAGCGATGAGGCGGTCTGGCGCCGGTCTGGCGCCGGTCTGACGCCGGTCTGATGCCGGTCTGATGCCGGTCTGGCGCCGGTCTGGCGCCGGTCTGATGCCGGTCTGACGCCGGTCTGGCGCCGGTCTGATGCCGGTCTGATGCCGGTCTGGCGCCGGTCTGATGCCGGTCTGACGCCGGTCTGATGCCGGTCTGATGCCGGTCTGGCGCCGGTCTGGCGCCGGTCTGACGCCGGTCTGACGCCGGTCTGACGCCGGTCTGACGCCGGTCTGACGCCGGTCTGACGCCGGTCTGACGCCAGTCTGATGCCACCGCCATCAGCAGACATCTGAAGCTCTTCCAGTCCAGAGGGAGGAAGGCTGGAGAACAAATGAACCTGGATAACCAAACGAAGCGACCCTGCCTGCCTGGCGCTGTCGTGCCTTTCCTCGCATCTGTAGAAAAGCCATAAGACTGTTGACGTTACTGGACAGCGCCCCCTGCAGGACGCTGAGCCCACAATACTGTTACCTAGCATATTGTATCGTCTGTAACTCTGGATTCACATGTAAGATGGTTTCTTTATTTTGAATGCCTCGACTGTCGAGGGAAGACGCTCCCGTCACGGGTCAAGCTGCTCAACGCTGCTGGGCTACAAAAACACCGGTCATGTTACGGTGGTCGCTGGGGAAGATGTCTTCTTCTTAACACATTAACATCAGGGTCAAATAGTAAGTGTTGGCTTTTACCTGTCTGGCGTGCCAGACGGGTGGAGCTTACTGGGTCGTACCAAACCAACCTGGTTCCAGTCTGTAACTTGATCTACCATGATGGACTTGTCTGCTCTTCTCTGGTGTTCATACCAGTTAAGAACACGTGAAGAAACATCTGGACATGACTGACCAAGTCTCCTTCTACCCATAATGCCTTGTGTTCTGGGGTGGTTTCCTGTAGCTGGTTGGATTCTGTTCTGTGTCATCTCTAACTAGACTCTCAGATCAGGCCGTTAACTAAACTAACTAGTCCTGTCACCATCTGAGGATGAAAGCAGGTTGCAGCAGCTGGAGGCGTCTGGTTGAAGACGATGGTCTGAATGTGTGAAGGTTTGACGAGCTGTTTCTACTTTTCTGTCTTGGTGTTTAAATTGATGTTTCACTTTGGGTGAAGGTTTTCTTGTCTCCAGGACCAGGATGAGTCAGCACCACTTGGTCTAGAAGCAGATCCAGGTGGTTTTGTAGAGGTCTAGAGGTCATCAGCGCTGAAAGCTGGGTGGACAGATCCCAGGTCAGCTCTGGAGGGATGGGGCTGGAAACATGGAAATGTTTCTGCCAAAGTGGAATATCAACTTTAAAGTGGTATTTTTCATTTGTCAACTTTTTGTACAAATCATCAGCTGACAGTTTGTCTTTCAGCAGCTCAAAAAAATATTTTTAATTTAATAAATGATTTGATAGTTTATTGTATGGTGGTGGTGAGGAGGACGAAGAGGAGGAAACCAGTTTTGGTGTTCTTAGTGTTCTTAGTTCAGTTGAAGGTTGAAGAACCTCAAGGTGGCGAGCAGATACCAGGACCCCCAGACACCAGACCCCCAGACCCCCCAGACCACCAGGACTGGCTAGTAACATGTTGACGGTGGGTTTGGGATTCTGGTGGAAGTCGTGTTGCGTTCCAATCCTGTTTCTTCAACGTCTGTCGAACCAGGAGCTCCATGACGGTCCTGAACCTGAACGATGTCCGGAGGCCTTAAGAGTCTTTAAGATTCAACTCTTCAACTCTTCTATCGGTGAATGGAGTCATTTAAATCTGTTCTGCAGTTAAATTGAAACTGAATATTGAGAAACAGAATCTCAGACACGTTAATACAGTTCAGATAGCCAGCAGGACTCCAGAGACCAGAATCCAGTAGAATCCAACTAGGTCGTGTTTTGGATCAGATCCTGACTCTTTCAGACTGATGAGACTGTCCGTTGGCGTTCTTCGTCTTATGAGCTCATCCAATAGGATCGGTCTTATTGAATCGTCCAATAGGATTGGTCGGCTGATAGTTCCATCCAGTAGGATTCTTGTGAAGATTCCGATCGTACTAAATCAGACCTGCTCCTCCTCCTCCTCCTCCTCCTCCTCCTCCTCCTCCTCCTCCTCCTCCTCCTCCTCCTCCTCCCTCCTCATGAAAGTGGGACAGACATTTTCATACAGATTTCATGTCTAATTTACTTTGCACTTGATCTGTACCGATGCCTCTGACTTTGTAAATACTTCTTTTAGTAAATTTTATATAAACAGGATCTGGTTTCAACCCTCTGGACTTTGTCTTAATTTATAGGATTTCTGTTACACACACACACACACACACACACACACACCCCAGACATGTCTTCTATATGTTGGGTTGGTCTCATCCAGTCTCACAGGATCCGCCAGAGCTCAGTCAACTAGACCTGTACACGTCTGAGGTTCAGCCACCAACTGGTCCAACTAGTTCACTCAACTAGAGCTGGCCATGCACATCCACCTGCACACCACACTAGGAGAGAGACAGACAGGTAGGCAGACAGACAGACAGGCTGCAGTAACATTCCCTCTGCATGTGTCTGCATCGGTTAACCTGACTAACCTGCTGACCTGACTAGTTCCAGAGAGGAACGTCGACAGGTTGTCTAACCTCTTCTTCTCCTCTTCTTGTCTTCTTTTGCTCCTCCTCTTCTTCCCCTTTCCCTTAATTCTACCCATCCTCTTCTTCTCTTCTTTATCCAGGAGTCCAGAGAAGGAGAAAGGTTCCTAAGAAGAGGAATGGATCCACTGTAAAACGACGGGCAGACAGACAGACAGGCAGACAGACAGACAGACAGACGATTCTCCCAAAACATTTTAAAATTTAAGCTCAAGTTGTTTTTCTTTATTTACCAATGGAGGCTTTCCAGACCACTAACCAGGTTACTGGTCATGCTGGTTAAGGTCTTAACCAGGTTAATCTGTTACCATGAATGAACCAGTTGGCAGGATGTTCCTCAGTAGCTTACTGCTGATACAATAGTAATAGTAAATTGCTGACATCAGACTGTACCCATAATGCAGTGCAAGTCTGAAAGCCAACTGGGGAAGCAGTCAGATGTTTAACCAGGTTAACAGAGTATCAGATTACCAGGTTATTCTGACCTAGTTATGATGGTTACATGGTCAACCTAGACTAGGTTACATTCACAGTCACTACTACAGTATGAGTACTATTGTAGTATCAGTACTACAGAATCAGCAACAAGTTCACGTCCCTTCTCTGGGGATGTTGAAAGGCATTCTGGGAAACGTAGGAACTCACTAACAGCTTGAGGATTTAAGTGTTTAGTGTCTCTGTAAAGTAACTCAACATCCTCAACTTATTTGAACTGGTTCTACTTCCTGTTTCCTGCTGCTCCGGTCTTCTAAACTAGTCTAAACAATATGAACAACTAAGAAATGAAAGAATTAAGACTTGAAGCCTGGGATGTACTGGGAGAACCTGGGACAGACTAGGAGAGACTGGGACAGACTAGGAGAGGCTGGGGTGGACTGGGACAGACTAGGAGAGACGGGTGGACTGGGACAGACTAGGAGAGACGGGTGGACTGGGACAGACTAGGAGAGACGGGTGGACTGGGACAGACTGGGAGAGATGGGGGTAGACTAGGACAGACTGGGACAGTCTGGGACAGACTGGGGGGGCCTGGGATATCCACTGGAAAGCTCTATTCCTGAGGAATCACCAGCACAGCCTAAACTCAAGTCAGCACTGGCAACCGAAGTAGCAATGTTGTCACCAGTGTTCCCAAGGAGCGCCGCACAAGAACCTGAACTCCGCAGGTTCCCTGAACGCACCCAAAGGACCCGATGTGAATATACAGAACACAAAGAGCCTGTTAAGTTCTGTTAAAAAGAATCAGGACATTTCAGTTGAAAAGATGAAAGAAAGTTCAATGTGAAAAAAAGAAACTAAAATGTTTGAGATCTTCGAGTTACGTTGAAGGACTAACGGGGGGGGGGGGGGTAATACCAGTCGTAACTGATTGGTTATAGCAGTCATGCGACCTAACTCTTGACCAGTAAACACTGTTAAAGGAGCTCCGCCCTCTTGCCTTCAGTCCAGAGGTGCTTTTATTTTCAGATTTGTGTTTTTATTGTGTGACTTGTTAACTGCTACTCTCAGTACTCGGTCTCAGTACTCTCGGTACTCGGTACTCGGCTCTGTTTCTGTTTGTATGATCAGTAGGAAACACTTTCCATGGGCTCACCCAGGTGACCCGGCTGCTGTAGTTTGGTCTTCTGGCCACCAGACAGCGATGTTGGCTGTATTTTAGCTGGACCTGCTCTCCCAGCATGCCACAGCAGGCCTTGGACTTGGACCTCCAAAATCTGTCCAGGTATTCTGTAACGTTCCTGTCTCTACTATAAACTATCCAGTAAATAAAAATAATCTTTACATTCGATTGGAACGATTTAAAGAAGGTTGATTATCTGTTAAGACGTCTGAAGATTACAGCATCATCTGGGCTCTGCAGCAATATGAGAGAGAAAACTCACTTCATAAGAACTTAATAACTTTATTTCTCAAAGAATTCACAGTAAAAATCAGACAAGATCAAGACGACACAAATACACACAACAGATTCTGGGACAGAAGGATCCATCACAGCTGGGGTCAGGGGTCAGTAGTCAAGGGTCAGTAGTCACCTGTTTCTCCATAGATGGACAGAACATGTCCATCAGAAAGTAAGGAAGTGATCAGGGAAGACTGATGAGAGAGGATCTTTAATGTAGTCCTATGTCACCATGATGAGACTACACCAGCTGGGGTGTAGAACACAACTACTGATACAACTGGACCTTTGGCTGGATACTAGATCCATGAAGGCAACGGATCCTTTATTTGAACCTGACACACTAAAACAAAGGAACCAGGTCTTCTCCATGGTGGACCAGTCTGGTTCTCTGGGCTCAGTCTATCAGAGTTCTGGTCCCTTTCTTCAATATTTTGTATCCATACCTCCTAAAGGCTTTATGCACTTTAATATGAGGAAAATATTGTAGAACGTAAAACAGATTTGTAGTATTTTGTAGTAATTCAGGAGGAAAAACCATTCTAATAGTCCTATAACATTCCTATAGGAACGTCTGTGGTACTCCAGTTCATAGTGACCTAATCTTACTTGATGGTATTTTCTAGCCTGCTATGGTATTCTTATAGTATTACTATAGGGTCTAATAGTTCTATGATAATTGTATACCTAGTATCTTCTAGAATCTGTTCCAGGATACTGTAGTACCTCCTCAGTGGTTTCAGTGAATCATGGAGAGGATCTCTGGTTCCCTTCTTGAATCCATTGATCCAGACCTCCTAAAGGCTCTCTGCAGGTCTAGAGATGTTCTGGTCACCAGCTGTTGACCTGCTAGTTTTACTCTAGTTCAGTAAATTCAGTGAATCAATGTGCTTGAGCAACACGCATCAAAGAACATGTAGTTCATTAGTTCACCTGGTAGTTCACCTGGTAGTTCACCTGGTAGTTCACATGGTTCATTGAGGTCCTCAAGTCATCCTGCTGTCGGTACAGATTACCAGATCATCTCTGGGTCTTTGTTTGTTCTGTTGTTTTCTGTCGGTTCTGTATGAATAAAGATTTAACCAGCCCGGAGCTGCGGCCCAAACTAACAACTAACTCAATAACTACCTGGCTAGCTGACTAACTAACACACTAACTAACTAGTTGGCCAGAGTTTGGGTTACACCAGGTTTGGCTAGACCCTGGCCACAGGAGACAAGGCATAACTAACTTACTAACTAACCAACTAACTAACTAGCCAACTAACTAACCAACTCACTATCTAACTAACTTACTATATAACCAACTCACTCACTAACTAACTAGTCAAGTATTTGGGTAAATACATTATTTCATCAATAGTTAATAGTTTTATGACGTGACCAGGATTGGTGTTACCCAGGTTTGATTGCTAGTTGACTGGCCCTCGCTCAGCGGAGACATGATCTAACTAGTTAACTAACTAGTTGTCCAGGGCTCAGCGGAGACATGGTCTAACTAGTTAACATACTAACTAGTCCTCCAGGTCTGGTGGAGGTTATTTGTGTCTGAGCTGCTAACGTTTCCTCTACAGCAGCTGGTCGGTCACAAGGTCCAGCAGCACCTAAACTTAGACACGCACACACACACGCACACGCACACACACACACACACACACACACACACACACACACACACAGCTGAAGGAGTTCTGTAAGGAAGACACTGATGAAGAAGCGTCTGCCGCTAGGAGACAGTGGACAGAGAGTATGGACAGGATTGGACTCTGTTCCCCTGCAGGTCCTCCAACAGTTCCCTGAAGACGATGACCTGTCGTGTGTTCTGACTTGTCTAAGTAACAAGTCACTGGTGTACCAAGTCACAAACGTCCTCCCGAGTCTCCATAGATTTCTGGCTGTAATTCTAAAACGAGTCATATTCATCTATAATGTTGAAGATCAAATATCCAAAATGTCCAGATATGTTGGAAAAGGCAAAACATTTCAGGGGGTGTAGCACACACACACACACACACACACACACACTCTCTCTCTCTCACACACATTCACATCAGTCACATTGCTGTCAACAGTTTCCTGGTGTAGACAGCAGGTATCTCCACCTCTGTCTGTCTCTCTGTGTATATCTCTGTCTAATTAACAAGACTAGTGATGCTAGTTAGTGGGACCCTGGACTGGTACCTTGACGATGACTAGTGGTGTCAATGTATTGGTCCATTAGTTTTGTATGATGACTTCTAGTTGAGTGAAGATCAGATCCTGAACCAGTTTGAGACAGCTGAGCTTCACTGTGACCCAGCCGGGTGTCACCTGACCTGAGATCAGCTGATGAAACACTTTAATCATTTAACTCAAACGAATCAGCAGCCTCCCTGGATGGCTGGGGTCCTGACCGGCGTGAGGCCACGGCGGTCCAGGGCGGCCTCGTTGATGGTTTTGTCGCTCACCCAGTCCTCTCCTGGCCACCGTTGCCCTCGGCGACCGCTGAACATGGTGAGAAATGCCTGGAGGTCATCGGACCCGGCGGGTTTGGCAGGGAGGGATGGAGGGAGCCGAACAGGCTTGGGGTTGTAGGAGTGGAGCCAGCAGAACCACCAGGACCACCAGAGATAGCAAAACCACCAGAGGCACCAGAACCACCAGAGGCACCAGACACACCAGAAGCACCAGGACCACTAGAGACACAAGAACCACCAGACACACCAGAACCACCAGGGCCTCAAGGACCCCCGACCCCACGTTGGGAACCAGTTACTCTACCAGCTAATCAACCGACCCCTGGAGTCCTACTCTGCTTTAACCAACTAGTTGGCTGGTAGAACAGAGACAGGACACGGTAGTTTCCTGTCTGGAGGACAGGGTCCTGTTGTGACACCATGTGACAGATGGTTAGCTAGCTAGTTAGTTAGCTGGTAGTCATTCTGTTAGTACGTTACCCAGTTAGTTAAGTAGTCAATCAGGTAGTTAGGTAAGTAGTTATTGGCTTGCTGTGTGTGTTCTAGTGTAGATCAGATGCTGTGACGTAACCCAGCAGCTATTTCAGGAAGACATCCTATCCTCACCCTCACAGCCAATAATAATCTGGAAGTTGCTACGGTTACAGGGAGATGGGATTTCACTGAACCCATCAGTGATGTCACAAACTGGTTAAGCGCTGTCATAAATGTGAACACCTGTCAGTAACTTGTGTAACGACCCGACGTCGTGACGTCACGTTGAGATGTTTCCATCTGACATCAGAAAATGTTTCATGATCTAAACCATCAACGGGACCCGTCAGGTTTTGGTGTCAGCCAATCAGAATCCAAGAGCAAGGGCTTCTTTCTAGACCGACGATCAACAATCATACAGGAGAAATCCATCAGAGGAGAGAGAGAGACCGACAGGAGATAGACCAGAATGCAATGCAGTAGAAGATAGACCAGAATGCAATGCAGTAGCCCAGATAGACCAGAATGCATTGCAGTAGCCAGGATAGACCAGAATGCAATGCAGTAGAAGATAGACCAGAATGCAATGCAGTAGAAGATAGACCAGAATGCAATGCAGTAGAAGATAGACCAGAATGCAATGCAGTAGCCCAGATAGACCAGAATGCATTGCAGTAGCCGAGATAGACCAGAATGCAATGCAGTAGCCCAGATGGACCAGAATGCATTGCAGTAGCCGAGATAGACCAGAATGCAGCCAGGATAGACCAGAATGCAATGCAGTAGAAGATAGACCAGAATGCAATGCAGTAGCCAGGATAGACCAGAATGCAATGCAGTAGAAGATAGACCAGAATGCAATGCAGTAGAAGATAGACCAGAATGCAATGCAGTAGCCCAGATAGACCAGAATGCATTGCAGTAGCCGAGATAGACCAGAATGCAGTGCAGTAGCCCAGATGGACCAGAATGCATTGCAGTAGCCGAGATAGACCAGAATGCAATGCAGTAGCCCAGATAGACCAGAATGCAATGCAGTAGCCCAGATAGACCAGAATGCAATGCAGTATGACTAGTCTCTCTCTCCATCCCCTGAAATAGAATCCAGTAGATTTAAAGACATGCATTGCGGCTGCAGCAGACAAGCTGAGCTGCTAGACAGGAAGTACCTTCATCTTCCATCTGTCTCTTCTGAGGGATCGGACCAGACGAGCCTTCACTCCCCACGGGGACCCGAGGACATGATGCTGACCAGGTTCACATCTTTCCCAGAATTCAATCCCAGAAAGACTTTGCATACTAACTAAATGAAAGAAGACCCCGAGAGCAACGCCAGCGGGTCCAGGTGGTCCTGGCAGGTGGTCCTGGCAGGTGTAGCCATGCTGGACTGGTCTCCGGGGCCTGACGAGCAACAGCTAACTGACCAGCAGTTCACTGACAACCACTGACAACTTTACATTTCCTTGGGAAAGAGGAGTGTCAGTTGAGGTGTCATGTTCTGTAACTTTAAAACATGTTCTTGATATTTCCCTATGATTGTTATTTCTCCATGCAAAGTTCTGATGGTGGGAACGAACCTCCTCTCTGTCCCAGGATGCCTCTGGGCATCTGATCAGGTGCATGTTATGTTATCTGGAAGTGACTGATCCAGTGAATGATTATTCTCTTTGTTGCATTTCAATGGGATCAAATATACAGACATCATACTATGAGGATCTAAATTTGAATTGAATTTGAAGGCCAGTCCACTGACTGAGGGGTAAGGCTGTTGTAGTCAGGTTTCCTGTGTGTTTAACCTCATCTTTGACCTGACACCTGTACCAAAGCGAGACAGCCCATGCCTCCAGGATGAGAGGGGAGCGAGACTCGCTCAGGGTCTTCTAAGAAAACAGGAAGATCTAAGCATGCAATCACGTCATTGCTGAGTACAGAGGTACTAAGCACGGTCGGAGGAGGCCTGAAATAACATAGCCCCCCTTACCTAGATACTCCCTCACCTAGATAAGGTATAAAAGCTTCATGTTGAGGGGGGGCTTCATCTGCACTTTGGTGAAACCCACTGACTGTGTAGATCCTTTTGCAAAAGCTTCAATAAAATACCACAAAGACAGCATTGGTCTGGTCTCTCCTTGATTCTTCCACGACAATTTGCATGGAGAAATAACAATCATAGGGAAATATCAAGAACATGTTTTAAAGTTACAGAACATGACACCTCAACTGACACTCCTCTTTCCCAAGGAAATGTAAAGTTGTCAGTGGTTGTCAGTGAACTGCTGGTCAGTTAGCTGTTGCTCATCAGGCCCCGGAGACCAGTCCAGCATGGCTACACCTGCCAGGACCACCTGCCAGGACCACCTGGACCCGCTGGCGTTGCTCTCGGGGTCTTCTGGGATTGAATTCTGGGAAAGATGTGAAGTTCCATTTGGTATGTGTACTTGGTCAGCATCATCTATCTATAGCTGTAATACGTCTGCAGTGTTGTGATCTGGAGATGGAAATGTGATCCAAGGTTCTTTCTTCAGTGGTGGCATCTTCATCAGCTGTGTGAATCCTTGAGCTTGAAATGTTTCAGAGACTTGCTTGTGCATGAGGTCTTCATTGAAATCTCCACATACAATTATTGGATGGTGATCCATGATTTCAAGTGCATCCAGAAGACTTTGGTAAAAAGTCTCTGAGATTGTAATCTGGAGGTCTGTAGACCGCAGCACTCAACACATTCACCGGGGCCTCAACCTCGAAGACAACAAACTCCATTTCCTTTCCTTTGCTCTTTGAGTACTGGTGTTGTAGGAGTTCTCTCTGTTGCGTTTAAACATGTTGCAGTCTTGTAAATGGAGACTGTCGGGAACAACGGCGCCTGTTAGATGGGTTTCTGTTAAACACAAGATGTCTGCCAGTCTCAGCTCATGGTGACTCTTGATATGGTGGTGCAGCAACCCCTCTGGATTATGGTGAATCACTGAGTGTTGGCCTGGCATCTACACCGATCAGCCACAGCATTACGACCACTGACAGGTGAAGTGAGTAACATGGATTCTCTCGTTACAACCTGTCAAGAGGTGGGATATACTGGGAAGCAAGTCAACAGTCAGTTCTTGAAGTTGAGTTGGAAGCACTCTGCAAAAAGTATTAGGTTTCCTTGCTGCCTTAAAAGTCCAAGTTGACTGAAATACTAAAGTAGTTGGGTCAAAGTTGTAGTAGCAGTTGTTGTAATGCAGTAAAACTGAGTAAACCTAAATAATAAAACTCATCACGTTGACAAGAGTTCACTGCAGTCCAGTTATTGACTCCTTCACTGGAGGAAATTTTTCTACAGTCAGATGGTGTGATAAAATACATTACAACAAGTACACTTTGTACTTACAAGCAGTAGATACCACTCAAATGGTAGTATGTATAGAGTATCAGGTGTGGTTATTGAACTGGATACTAATTTTCATTTTGAATCAGAAAGTGATCAATGATTCACCTACAATATCCACATACCATTATAATAATAATAATCTCCATCCTGTAATTTTATCCAAACAACAGGAAGTGAACGATTTCTGGAGAGTTAACTCAAATACAATGCATGCTGGGAAGTCTGCTAATAAGCTAACAATATTTCTTAATGAGTGTTGAGTGATCAGTTGAGTGAACGCTTGGTAGGATGTTCTTTCAACTCCTCATTTTAAGTCACAAACAGAAGTTGTCATACCTAGCGACTGTACGTTGAAAATGACAAACACATCTAAAACATTGAGTTGAGATTACTTGATTTCACTAGTTTTTACAGTGTAGCTTTCTAAGGCACTTTGGATAAATGCAAATGGCTGTAATGTAATGAATAGACCTTCTGACATGTTACAGAGAAGTGGTGCAAAAATGTTACGATGGTCTATTATCACTTGTATTCATGCTTTTACATTACATTACTTTACGTTACGTTACATTACATTACGTTACATTATGTTACGTTACATTATGTTACATTCCATTCCAGTCATTTAGCAGAGGCTTTTATCCAAAGGGACTTGATGCACAATAGGCACAAGACCTACTAGTCACTAAAAGTGCAATAAGTTAACAACCTACTTTTTATTAAACACATGAGACAAATAAGTGACGCATATAAGCACGTGCTGTCCTGTTGTCCCGTTCGTGTCGGTCTTCAACTTGAATCTCTGACTATCAGAGAGAGAGAGAGAGAGAGAGAGAGAGAGGTGGGTAGAGAGAGATAGAGATAAAGTGGGAGGGGTGATCTCCGTGACGTCACACGGGAGCTGATTCTCCTTTTAAAGCTGCGGTCAGTCTGAAGGGAGACAGACAGAGCGAGAGAGAGAGAGAGACAGGCAGAGAGACAGACAGCGCAGGACTTAAATACCGCGGACTCTTACCACCGGGACATTTTACACCTGAAGAGACAAAATGATTTTCCTCCTCTGAAGACTTTTATTCTGGCCGCATGTCGCTCTAATTCCTCCACAGCCTCCGTGCACCGAGGGCGCGCCGCCGACCGACCCGTTTAATTCCCTCCATCCAACATTTCTATTTTTATTTCTTATTTTTTGGCGTCGTCTGTCTCTGCAAGGCCGTCTCCTCTGTGACTGATACGTTCCCATGCGATTCTTCAGACTCACATTTAAGTGTTTCGTGGATTGTTTTTGAAGGTCGCTGTCCAATCTCGGTGTTCTTCCCCTTATTTTGTTTAATTTTCTATTTCTAATGTGAGCGCGCCTCCACGTTTCATTCATCTCATTTGAATTTAAATTTTTTTTGTATAGTCCTCTCAAATTTAATATATAGTCGTCTAAAAATTGATGAAAGCATCCGATTTCTGACTGTCACGACCTAACAGCAGTTGGTTATTAATAAATGAATTATTGTCATCTTGATAATAAGTACCGAGGACACAGAGACTCCAGAAGATCCTTTACAAACTAGTTTCTAACTGGTCTCTGGTTTTAATTGGTTTCTGACTGGTTCAGAACTCTGCTTTCTGATTGGTCTCTGACTGGTTTCTGGTTTCTGACTGGTTTGGGACACTGAAGCAGGAGCTCGACCCTCCGTCCATCCATGGAGAAACCGGCCTACCCGGCCTCCTGCTCGGTGGTGCTGCTGGAGGAGAAGAAGAACCACCTCATCCCCAATGGGAACATGCACTCCGCTGCTGCCGCCAACGGCAGCTTGGTTCAGATGGCGGCGGGGGCCGGCGGGGCGGGTGGTGCAGCGGGGCCGGAGAAAGTAGTGCCGGGGTACCCGGAGAGGGAGACGTGGACCCGGCAGATGGACTTCATCATGTCCTGCGTGGGCTTCGCCGTGGGTCTCGGCAACGTCTGGAGGTTCCCCTACCTGTGCTACAAAAACGGCGGAGGTAAGAGCAGAAAACGAACGCACACCCAGTCAATTATCCCCCATAATGAGCTGGGTCAGGGCGGACAGAGACAGACAGGGAGATTACAGGAAATTAGGCGATTTCGCCTTCAAAATAAAAGCATAGAAATCGCCACGTGAGGAAGTAAAGGATAATGTAAATCATTACAAGCAGGTTGAAGCAGAGATGAACATTCAGTTCAGTGTCATTACATTAACTATTAAATTGCCCTATACAGTAATTAGCTAATTATAATGTATATGCTAATAATACACATGTAATGCCTTGTAATGCCTCATAAGCACCAATTAAAGTAAGTGGAGGGAACAGAAGAATAAAATTAGCTCTGCGTTAAAGGACTTTTTTGGAAATTGTGCCGTTGGTCATCAAATCTACCAGAGACACCAGAGAAGATGTTGGTGGTTCTTTCCTAACATGGAAAAGGGAAATTGACCAATGAGACAATTCGCAAAAAGTCACCATAGCCACAGCTATCTGGTATCTTGTGTACATCAATATGGCTATGAGTATAAACTGGGAAGAGGACACGTGTTTTCATTTACTACAGATTCCTCCTCAAATTAATTATTTATTTTCACTTTGGTAGTTTGTACTCAAAAACTGTTGCAACATATGTTCCTCAGTAAGGCTTTTATTTTGAAAGAACTGACCATAAATCCTTTTTTAATTTGACTCTGGTCCCACAGACTGACTGGTTAAGGTTAGGTAGCTAAACCAGTCCAACCATTTAAGACAGAGAGACAGACTGAGAGAGACTGTCTGTCTGTCTGTCGGTCTGTCTGTCTGTCTAGTAGTCCATCATTCTCTCATTGTCTGACTCAGTAGTTATTTAGTCCAGAGGCTTTAACATGTGATCTGCACTGCTGGCAACCAGGAGTTAACTAGTCTCCATCTACAGTTAACTAGTCTCTATCAACTGTTTACCATGTACTGTTAGAGTACAGTACAGGAAGGAGAAGAGGAGGAGAGGAGGAGAGAGGAGAGGAGAGAGGAGAGGAGAGGAGAGGAGAGAGGAGAGGAGAGGAGAGGAGAGAGGAGAAAGGAGAGGAGAGGAGAGAGGAGAAAGGAGAGGAGAGGAGAGAGGAGAGGAGAGGAGAGACGAGGAGAGAGGAGTCATCTTGTGTCTCCAGTGTTGAAACCTTGACTAGATGGTCTCATCCCTCTGAGCCTCGTCACTGTTGGAGGTGACATGTGAGAAGTGAATGAATGTGTCCATTTAGATGTGTGTGTGTGTGTGTGTGTGTGTGTGTGTGTGTGTGTGTGTGTGTGTGTGTGTGTGTGTGTGTGTGTGTGTGTGTGTGTTTTCAGGTTACCATAGTTTGGTTATTCCAGTAAAAGGTCAGTCGTGTTTGTCTAACTTGACCACGCACACCTACAGAGAGAGACAGGCAGAGAGAGAGACAGGCAGAGAGAGAGACAGGCAGGGCGACCAGTCTCTCCTCCATCACTGTCAGCAGCAGAAAAAGGAGGCGCAGCAGGAGGCTGGGAGAGACGAAAGGAGAGGAGGAGAGGAGGGAGGAGGAAGGAGGGGGAGGAGTCCCAGCAGGAGTGTGAAGGAATGTTCTTTATCAACATGTGATTTAAATATGTACTTTATTCTATAATACTAAAATACTAAATACTAAATACTAAAATGCTGAAATACTAAATATTAAATTACTCAAATACTAAAATACTGAAATACTAAATATTAAATTACTCAAATACTAAAATACTGAAATATTAAAATACTGAAATATTAAATATTACAATACTGAAATACTAAATACTAAAATACTGAAATGCGAAATATTAAAATACTAAATATTAAAATACTGAAATACTAAATATTAAAATACTAAATACTAAAAAACTGAAATATTAAATATTAAAATACTAAATAGTAAAATACTAAATAGTAAAATACTAAATATTAAAATACTAACTACTAAAATACTGAAATACTAAATAGTAAAATACTAACTACTAAAATACTGAAATACTAAATATTAAAATAATAAATACTAAAATACTGAAATACTAAAAAAGTTACTTTACCTCCAACTGAGATACACTGCTGTGTGTGTGTGTGAAGGCAGCATGCCAAGCTTAGTTTAACAGACAGAGGAGAGAGAGACAGGGAGAGAGAGAGAGAGAGAGAGACAGAGAGAGAGAGAGAGAGAGAGACAGAGAGAGAGAGAGAGAGAGAGAGTCAGGGAGAGAGACAGAGAGAGAGACAGAGAGAGAGACAGAGAGAGAGAGAGAGAGAGACAGAGAGAGAGAGAGAGAGAGAGTCAGGGAGAGAGAGAGAGAGAGACAGAGAGAGAGAGAGAGAGAGAGAGACAGAGAGAGAGAGAGACAGAGAGAGAGTCAGGGAGAGAGAGAGACGTTTCCCCACCTGAAAGGTCTTGTTCACACAGTGGACTGGTTGGAACTGGATGTAAGGAGGGAGGGAAGAAAGAGAGGACAAAAGAAAGAGATAGAGATGAGAAATGACCACCTAAAGGTCTGGTTGTTCACACACTGGACCAGGAGGAGGAGGAGGAGGAGGAGGAGGAGGAGGGATGGAGGGATGAAAGAGAGACAGACAGGTAAATTATCTGTCCAATCTAGAGTCGCTGGCCTGGTGGAAAGGTCTCATTTACACATTAGAGAGGGAGAGAGAGGGGGAGAGAGAGAGAGGGGGAGAGAGAGAGAGGGATGGACGGAGGACAGGAACAAATCTCTGTCTGTTAGTGTCAATAAGCTGTTGCTCTAGTTTGACTCATTCTTCATTAAAAGCATAACTCTGCCCTCAGCGGCTGCCGAGGTGCCGTTGAGCAACACACTCAGTGTTGTCCTGGTTAATTTAGTCAACACTAGTTTACTAGTATTATTATTATATGGAATAGGTGACCTAGCCCCGCCCCTCTGGCAGCCATGTTGGAGGTCCTCAGCTCTGAACAGCTGATTGTGTTTCTGTTAGTGATGGGAAGACCGACTCTTTGAACTAACTCTTTTAACTCACTCTTTGAACTAACTTGATTCTTTCGGGCCATCTGATAGACGTTTTATTATTATTTATTGGTGAATCATAAAAGGTCTGTCTCTGTAGGACCCTTTCCTAATGTTGTCAGACACCAACAACAATCTGATCCTGTCAGTGGAAAAAACAACTTTTAGTAGACGTACTTTGATCGACCCACTTGCCCCAACAGATTACATTGCAGCCATTGCAGACTGCCGACTGAGGCGATCTACCGGATCAGTTCAAAACTTTTTGTACCTATTTTGGGTCTAAATGACTAATATGTACAAATAGAGCCCAGGATTGAAAATAACGGAATTCCCCTTTAACTGAGCTAGAGTCCACTCATAAATCATGACTGTCCACTGAACTGACCAGATATTATTATTATCCTCCTTTATGAGACGATAAGATCACATGGACTCACTTCATCTGAGATATGGAGAATAAAACAAACTGACACCCATGCTCTTTCCAATATTTCAATCCCATTTCATCTTTATTTCTACAGTTTATTTTGCGGTTTAGCTTTGGAATATTGTTTGCACAGTCACTTACATTTACTGCAGCAGGTTCACCAGCTAACCAAAGAGAATCTGTTCAGAGAGCAGCTTGGTAAAACTGAATGGCGTGCCAGCGTCTCTGTTCACAGATTATAATGGATCTCAGTTCAGATTGCATTTGGTTCGCTCTCCATAGGGTGTTTGCCAAATGTCTCTCCTTGTCAAAGGTCATCTACCGGGCCGACCAAGTGAGTCACTATTTCACTATTCCAGCACAATGTTTTCCACATTCTTCTCTCTGACTCACTCTGGATAAGAGCGTCACTTAAATCCCTCCAATACAAATACGAGTGTTTGTCACAGAGACGCTTGAAACGGGACAGTTGGAGGTATTGAGGATCTGGCTTGGTTAACCTCCCTCCATCAGAGCCAGTTTACCTAGTGTTTGTGTGTGAGGAGTCGGGTTACATGGCAGCTCACCACTCATTTACTGACTCAACGCTGTTCAGATCGCTGGCCTGGTTCTCACTGAGGGTCAAAGGTCGGAGGGAGTCGTCGTCGATTTCATTAAATGCCTTATTGTTCCATCATGAGAGCAAACAGTACATAACCTTAACTAACCTTAACTAACCTTAACTAACCTTAACTAACCCTAAATAGCCCTAAATAGCCCTAAATAACCCTAAATAACTCTAACCCACACAGAACCAGAACAAGAATGAACTAGAACTATACTGAAACTATACAGTATACACTATCAGCTATACTGTACTATACTATACTGTACTATACTATACTATACTATACTGTACTATACTGTACTATACTGTACTATACTATACTATACTGTACTATACTATACTATACTATACTGTACTATACTATACTGTACTATACTATACTATACTATACTGTACTATACTATACTATACTATACTGTACTATACTATACTATACTACTATGCTATACTATACTGCACTATACTATACTATACTACTATGCTATACTATACTATACTGTACTATACTGTACTATACTATACTGTACTATACTATACTACTATGATATACTATACTATACTATACTATACTATACTATACTGTACTATATTATACTATGCTACTATGCTATACTATACTATACTATACTACTATACTGTACTATACTATACTATACTATACTGTACTATACTATACTATACTATACTGTACTATACTATACTATACTATACTATACTATACTGTACTATACTATACTATACTATACTGTACTATACTATACTATACTGTACTATACTATACTATACTATACTGTACTATACTATACTATACTATACTACTATACTGTACTATACTATACTATACTATACTGTACTATACTATACTATACTACTATGCTATACTATACTGCACTATACTATACTATGCTATACTATACTATACTATACTGTACTATACTATACTACTATGCTATACTATACTGTACTATACTATACTACTATGCTATACTATACTATACTATACTGTACTATATACACTAGATCAGCTATACTATACTATACTATACTATATTATATACACTAGCCCCTCTATACTATACTATACTATACTATATTATATACACTAGCTCATCTATACTATATTATACTATACTATATTATATACACTAGATCAGCTATACTATACTATACTATATTATATACACTAGCTCATCTATACTATACTACTAACCCTAAGCTATATACCAGATGGGTGCCAGCGGTCCTGGTTGTTTTCTGTCCCTTGGTGAATGAAGGTTAAGAGCTGACCCACCTTCTCTCTGCACCCCCGCCTGTCGGTAGATAATGGTCCGGTCCGTTGATCCAGTTACCACTCAACTGTTTTATGATGTGGTTTATGGTGTTGGACTATACAGGCCTTACTGCTTTAGTCGGTCTCATGACTCCTGACCTATTGCCCTGGTTCTCAAGCTGTGGGTTGGGGTTAGTTATGGTTAGTTAAGGTTAGTTAAGGTAAGTGCTCCTGGGACAGCAGGTAGCCGGACTCAGCCTTGGACTGAGGAAGAGGTAGAGATAATATTCAGCTGATCCAGTTCAGACTGGATCAGACTGGACTGGTTTATGGTTTCTTATCTCTACCGGTGGTAGCAGGTGACTTAGTAAGGTCATGAACCATCACAACCTCTTGGAGTGTTTAGTCTCTACTGGTTCTACTGGGAGCTGACCAGTACAACTAGTCTCTACTGGTTCTACTGGTTATTTCCTTCATTCCTTCCTTTTTCTTGTCCATCAATCGATTATACCTCCTCCTTCCTTTATTTCTATACTTCCTTCTATTCTTTCCTTCCTTTTTCCTTCCTTCCTTCCTTCTCCCCTCTTTCCTTCTGTCCTCCTTTCCATCCATTTTTCTTTCCCTTCGTCCTTCCTCCCTCCCTCCTTCCTTTTCTGCTTCCTTCCCTACTTCCTTCCTTTGTTCCTCATTCCCTCTTTCCTTCCTTCATTTAATTTTCCTGTCCATCAATCATTTTTCCACACGTCCTTCCCTTCATTCCTCCCTCCTTCCCTTGTTCCCTCCCCTCATTCTCTAGAGTCACTTAATAGATTTATTATCCTGCAGTATGTGAGTGGTGTGTTTACGCTGTGTGTGTGTGTGTGTGTGTGTGTGTGTGTGTGTTACTACTGCAGTCACCCTGCCAAGGACAGGCTTGTATACCTCAGACTCTGCAGCTCAGGAAGACACACACACACACACACACACACACACACATACACACACACACACACACACACACACACACACACACACACACACTCACACACACACACACACACACACACAGTCATTCTCTGGCTGAGCGCTCCACTGATTATAAAATGACCCAGAGATCATCAGACCTGTCCTTCAACCGCACGGTGATGCTATGTGTGTGTGTGTGTGTGTGTGTATGTGTGTGTGTGTGTGTGTGTGTGTGTGTGTGTGTGTGTGTGTACGGTGTGTGTGTGTGCGGTGTGTGTGTATACGGTGTGTGTGTGTGTACGGTGTGTGTGTGTGTGTGTATACGGTGTGTGTGTGTGTGTGTGTGTGTACGGTGTGTGTGTGTATACGGTGTGTGTGTGTGTGTGTGTGTGTGTATACGGTGTGTGTGTGTGTATACGGTGTGTGTGTGTGTGTGTGTATACGGTGTGTGTGTGTGTACGGTGTGTGTGTGTATACGGTGTGTGTGTGTGTGTGTACGGTGTGTGTGTGTATACGGTGTGTGTGTGTGTATACGGTGTGTGTGTGTGTGTACGGTGTGTTGTGTGTGTGTGTGTGTGTGTGTGTACAGTGTGTGTGTGTGTGTGTGTGTGTGTGTGTGTACGGTGTGTGTGTGTGTGTGTGTGTGTGTGTGTGTGTGTGTGTGTGTACGGTGTGTGCACATGAGTTCGACCCATCCTGGTTTTGAAGGCTGATATTGTTATTTGTCATTTCAAAAGTAATAATATTACTGTAGTACTTCTTTACAGTACTCTTTGTAGTACTTCGTCAGGAGATCAGAGAACTACAGTAACGGATCTACAGCTTCAATGAAGGGGGAGGGGCCAGTCTTCTCTGGCTCCGCCCACTTCAGGAACTAGACAATAATAATCATGGAGTGAATCTGATGGATGTCCTCATAGACAGTGTAGTATTGATCAGTTCTACAATCAATACATGATCAATAAACCGCATCATGTCAGATGGACCGGTCCAGATATGATGTATCCTCATGTCTTCATAACCCGGTTAGTTAGTTGTGTTGCCTAGCAGCAGGTAACGAGACTCGTTCTCAAAAGGATGAAGCTTCTTTTAGGGTCAGAGGTCAGAGGTCAGGGGTCAGGCTATATTTAGGCTCAGGGCTGAAGAGGTCAGGGGTTAAGGGTTAAGGGATGAATACGTTGATAGAATTTCATGACAGCTATTGTACTGTGTGTGTGTGTGTGTGTGTGTGTGTGTGTGTGTGTGTGTGTGTGTGAGAGAGAGATGCCAAGTGTGACATCATCATCCCTCGCCCCACGTGGAGGAGAGATTAACAGGAGTGGCCTGTAATCTGTTAATCCTGTTGACCAGCCTTATTCCTCCTCTCCTCTCCTCTCCTCTCCTCTCCTCTCCTCTCCTGTCTCCTCCTCTCCTCTCCTCTCCTCTCCTCTCCTCTCCTCTCCTCTCCTCTCCTGTCTCCTCCTCTCCTCTCCTCTCCTCTCCTCTCCTGTCTCCTCCTCTCCTCTCCTCTCCTGTCTCCTCCTCTCCTCTCCTCTCCTCTCCTGTCTCCTCCTCTCCTCTCCTCTCCTCTCCTCTCCTCTCCTCTCCTCTCCTCTCCTCTCCTCTCCTCTCCTGTCTCCTCCTCTCCTCTCCTCTCCTCTCCTCTCCTCTCCTCTCCTGTCTCCTCCTCTCCTCTCCTCTCCTGTCTCCTCCTCTCCTCTCCTCTCCTCTCCTCTCCTCTCCTCTCCTGTCTCCTCCTCTCCTCTCCTCTCCTCTCTCCTCCTGGGTTAACTAACCTTAACTAACTAGGTTAACTAAGTTCATCTCAGTGGTGGTGAATGTGTGATGTTGATCCTCCATCATGCATCAGCGTCCTTCCTACCAGCTCTGCTCTGATAGGATCATTTCACAATAAGAGCCCTCACTTTAAACGTCTCAACAAAATAATTTCTGCTGTTAAATTAAATTGAGGTCATCAGTGTGCATCATGACATCGAAGCGCTGAGTCATGTTCAGCTGATGCTGTTCAGGTATGAAGGCTAGAGGAAGCTACGCTAAGCTAGCGCCTGGCAGAAACACTTGGCGACAGTTACTGACGTTTGGCAGACAGGCAGACAGACAGACAGACAGGCAGGCAGACAGACAGACAGGCAGGCAGACAGACAGACAGACAGACAGGCAGGCAGACAGACAGATACTACCTGTAAGGTACCAAGGAATTATGAATATTTCAGCTCCCAGTGGAACCAGGTGTTAGTGTGTTAGTGTGTGTTAGTGTGTTAGTGTGTGTTAGTGTGTGTTAGTGTGTTAGTGTGTGTTAGTGTGTGTTAGTGTGTTAGTGTGTGTTAGTGTGTGTTAGTGTGTGTTAGTGTGTGTTAGTGTGTTAGTGTGTGTTAGTGTGTGTTAGTGTGTTAGTGTGTGTTAGTGTGTGTTAGTGTGTGTTAGTGTGTTAGTGTGTTAGTGTGTTAGTGTGTGTTATTGTGTGTTAGTGTGTGTTAGTGTGTGTTAGTGTGTGTTAGTGTGTGTTAGTGTGTGTTAGTGTGTGTTAGTGTGTTAGTGTGTTAGTGTGTTAGTGTGTGTTAGTGTGTGTTAGTGTGTGTTAGTGTGTGTTAGTGTGTGTTTGTGTGTTAGTGTGTTAGTGTGTTAGTGTGTGTTATTGTGGCGCTAACAGCATTAAAGCACTCTAAAGCAGCTCTGTATGTGTGTGTGTGTGTGTGTGTGTGTGTGTGTGTGAGTGTGTGTGTGGGTGTGTATGTGTGTGTGTGTGTGTGTGTGTGGGTGTGTATGTGGGTGTGTGTGTGTGTGTGAGTGTGTGTATGTGTGTGTGGGTGTGTGTATGAGTGAGTGTGTGTGTGGGTGTGTGTGGGTGGGTGTGCGTGTGAGTGTGTGTGTGTGTGTGTGTGTGTGTGTGTGTGTGTGTGTGTGGGTGGGTGTGTGAGTGAGTGTGTGTGTGTGTTAGTGTGTGTGTGTGTGGGTGAAGTGGATTTTCAGTGGATTCTCTGGCTACTACTACTTCTTCTTCTTCTTCTTCTTCTTCTTCTTGTACACTCGTCCTGCATGTTCTCATTCATTGATTTCCTCTCTCTCTCTCTCTCTCTCTCGCTCTCTCTCTCTCTCTCTCTCTCTCTCTCTCTCTCTCTCTCTCTCTCTCTCTCTCTCTCTCTCGCTCTCTCTCTCTCTCTCTCTCTCTCTCTCTCTCGCTCTCTCTCTCTCTCTCCTGAACTATTTCTGAACTCCCAGTTTGATGCCAACCAGAACCATTCATTCCAACTACCAGTGTCACCATGACCCAGTTACCCCTGTGTGTGTGTGTGTGTGTGTGTGTGTGTGTGTGTGTGTGTGTGTGTGTGTGTGGACCCCCCCCTTCTTTTCCGTGCCAATTAACATACCGACAAGAGAGATAAAGAGAGACAGGATACCTAATGAATACTTAGTGAGTATTTAGTGAATACTTAGTGAGTACTGAGTGAATACTTAGTGAATACTTAGTGAGTACTTAGTGAGTACTTAGTGAGTACTTAGTGAGTACTTCATCAGCTTTGTGAAAGTGATCAACCTGGATGAGAATCACGCCTTCATCCATTCATCTGTTCATGTCATCTCAACCAGTCTGGCCTTTAGATGGACCTGGACCAAGACCAAGACCAAGACCAGACTCTGTTGAACCATCAGTCTAACAGTAACTGGACTGATTCATGTGCTGCTGTTGTATTGGTGGTAAAAGGACCCAGCAGGCGTCGGACCTGCGTCCATCTTGGCCTTTCATCACCTCCTCAGCCAACCAATAGCCAACGAGTTGATAGATAATCATGTTGTTCTGTCTCTTATCACCTTATTGGCTTCATGACTGATGCAGTGACGTGTGGTGAGGTCAATAACGGGAGGCACAGCTTCTTGAAACCAGATTTTACTCGTGGTAAACTTTACGCACACACCGGTTGATATCAAGCAAGATCACAGGAATCACATACAGGAGTGGCATACAACACGACTGCTTCTGAAATGAAACTAAGCACCAGCAGTGTTCAGCATCAGTAATAGATTACAATGGAACCATCTTTATCCTTAATCATGGCACAGCGACCAAGTATGTTTCTGTCTTGTTCAGTCAGCAACAATTGAAACACACAGGTGGTCAATTCAATATGAAGCCAGACGTACAACTGACCTACCAATCTGTAGATAGGCTGCTTGTAGATCAAATCCATCCGTTGATCTTTCCTGGTGAACACATCAATGACTGCGTTGTCAAACTTGTCCTGACGGGTCTTCAGTTTACTCTCGACTGACAGAATGGCGAGGGCTGCCTGCGAGCCATACGATCCCACGAGATCGGTTTTCAACCTGACCAAATCAAAACGCTTAGACAGCTTCTCCAACTTGCTATCACCAAAGTTTTGTGACATCTCGTCAAACTTTTTGCTAGCTACCTGACGTAGTGACATTCGCATCCAACTACGTGCATTTCCAGTGGAATTCCGATTTCATACGTAACAAAGAGCATTTATGGCTTTTTGACGTTAATGTTGTAGAATACGGGTGGAAGTGCACAGCAGGTTTTTTCAGCTTGCATTCACCATGAATGGGCACAAAGCCCTGCTGCTTATTCTCCCTGTTACTGACACTGCTACATTTCTCATCATAACGTCTAAACTATTGCGGTAATACACAAATAAAATACAGAAATCATAAGAATAAACAGTAAGAATACAAATACAAGTTTATTATATGAAATATTATTGGGTTAGAAAATGTGATATCCAAGGTACCTGGACCGCATGTCGCTGATGTGCATTCATGAATATTTTGATTCTAGAGCTTTTTATTGTATTGTATTGTATTGTATTGTATTGTATTGTATTGTATTGTATTGTATTGTATTGTATTGTATTGTATTCTTGCAGGCGTCTTCCTGATTCCCTACATGCTGATCGTGTTCGTCGGAGGAATCCCCATCTTCTTCCTGGAAATCGCTCTGGGTCAGTTCATGAAGGCCGGCAGCATCAACGTCTGGAACATCGCGCCGCTCTTCAAAGGTTCGTCCTCCAGTCGGGTCATTACACTTCACTGAAGTAAGAAACGTTGTGATGTGACTCTGGCAGTGTTAGTGCTACCAGGGTTGGGGGTTTGACTCCCTGCAGCCCAGGCAGAACCTCGCAACTGCAGAGAAATGGTCATTTGGAAAGGTTTTTTTGAGGGCTTAAAAAAGTGGCATTTTCAAAAATGTCACTCAAAAATAAAACTTTGATCTTTTTAATACGCAACATAAGACACAGTTTCCCATTCAGAAGGTTCATATTCAGTCTAAAAGGAATACCAGGTTGTTCTCAGACCGTCAGGACCCTGGAAGGAGCAGGTCTGTCAGACACATTCACTGGCTTCAGGCGAGGCTGCTGGTTGTGTTATGTGGAGGTGATAATCTGTAATCCTGGTTAGTCAGTGGTTAGTCCTGGTCAGTCCTGGTTAGTCCTGGTTAGTCCCTGGTGGGTGAATGTGTCTCCAATCACCTACTGGACCTGCAGCCTGCCTGGAAAACTACCAGCTCCGACCTCTTATCAGCTTATCAACTGATACAAAGACCAGCCTGGACTGATAACATGGTGCGCGCACACACACACACACACACACACACACACACACACACACACACACACACACACACACACACACACACACACACACATACACACACACACACACACACACACACACACACCATATAGCAGGTAACCTTTATACCTAGCCACATGACTTTCTATGACCTTAGTATTAGCTTGATTTCTTGAAGCTTTATCTCTCCGGTCAACCCAGATCACCAACCGGTAGCAAGGAGGTCAAGGGTCAGAGGTCACAGCACCCTGACATTACATGGAGTCAGGCAGTGAGTTAGTTAGTTAGTTAGTTAATTTGTGAAGTAGGTGGTAAAGTAGACACTAGTTAACTCACTGGTTAACTAGTTAGTCAGTTAGTTAATAAAGGAATTAGTCACTTAGCTGGTTAGTGGTAGTCACTTAGAATGCTTATGTTGTCTCTCCTCTCTTCTCCTCTCCTCTCTTCTCTTCTCTTCCTCTCCTCTCTCCTCCTCTCCTCTCCTCTCCTCTCCTCTCCTCCTCTCCTCCTCTCCTCTCCTCCTCCTCAGGTCTTGGTTATGCGTCCATGGTCATAGTGTTTTTCTGTAACACCTACTACATCATGGTGTTAGCCTGGGGTTTCTACTACTTCATCAAGTCGTTTAACTCCACCCTCCCCTGGTCCACCTGTGACAACGAATGGAACACGCCCAGCTGCATAGAGATCTTCCGTCACCAGGACTGCCTCAACGGCAGCCTGGCCAACACCACCCTGCTCCCCAACATGACCTGCGAAGACCTGGCCAACGGACGCTCGCCCATCATCGAGTTCTGGGAGTGAGTTCTGCTTCTGTTGGGTTTGGTTTGGTTTGGTTTGGTAGGGTAGGTTAGCTTAGGTTGGATGGGTTGGTTCTGAGTTGTGGTTCTGGTTTAGATTGAGATTCTATTTTATTTGATTCTATTCTACTTGTTTCTACCCATAGTCTTCAGGGAGTTCTGGGGGTTTCTCTCTCCAGATCAGTAAGTTGAGCTGTCAGTTGTCCAGGTCTGTCTGGTGATTGTTGTTGAAGTGAACTGAGTCCTTTGCAGTCCATGAGGTTTACAGAGAGTTGAACCAGTGACCTTTACAGCTGGTCACCTACAGCTGATATCTGACACAGGACTTATTGTTATTGCTGTTTTATTATAGCAGCATCTCAACCCCCCCAGGTGAACATCTTATTATCCTGTCAGAAATACCATGTTTTCAGTCCAGCTAACAGGCAACCCATGGTGCCTGTTAGGCACAACATCCACGGTGTCAGCGTGGCAGCAGTGAAGCACCATGGGAAAGAAATGAATGGTCTTACACACTTGTCAGGATGTCGCCGTCCATGAGAGTCTGTCCTTAAAAGACCCAGTTCTCCACGATAGAGGAAGAGGAGCTCAGTGGGCTCTTGGTTACCGTAGCTACAGGAGACCAGGGTTCTAGAACACGGCGGTTACCGTAGCTACACGGGACCAGGGTTCTAGAACATGGCAGTTACCGTTGCTACAGGAGACCAGGGGTCTAGAACACAGCTGTTACCGTAGCTACAGGAGACCAGGGTTCAAGAACACGGCGGTTACCGTAGCTACAGGAGACCAGGGTTCTAGAACACAGCGGTTACCGTAGCTACACAGGACCAGGGTTCTAGAACACGGCGGTTACCATAGCTACACGGGACCAGGGTTCTAGAACACGGCGGTTACCATAGCTACAGGAGACCAGGGTTCTAGAACACAGCGGTTACCGTAGCTTCACAGGACCAGGGTTCTAGAACACAGCGGTTACCGTAGCTTCACGGGACCAGGGTTGTAGAACCCAGCGGATACCATAGCTACAGGAGACCAGGGTTCTAGAACACAGCGGTTACCGTAGCTTCACAGGACCAGGGTTCTAGAACACAGCGGTTACCGTAGCTACAGGAGACCAGGGTTCTAGAACACGGTGGTTACCGTAGCTACACGGGACCAGGGTTCTAGAACACGGTGGTTACCATAGCTACAGGAGACCAGGGTTCTAGAACACAGCAGTTACCGTAGCTTCACAGGACCAAGGTTCTAGAACACAGCTGTTACCGTAGCTTCACGGGACCAGGGTTCTAGAACCCAGCGGATACCGTAGCTACAGGAGATCAGGGTTCTAGAACACAGCGGTTACCATAGCTACACGGGACCAGGGTTCTAGAACACAGCGGTTACCATAGCTTCACGGGACCAGGGTTCAAGAACACAGCGGTTACCATAGCTACGGGAGACCAGGGTTCTAGAACACAGCGGTTACCATAGCTTCACGGGACCAGGGTTCTAGAACACAGCGGTTACCGTAGCTTCACAGGACCAGGGTTCTAGAACACAGCTGTTACCGTAGCTACACGGGACCAGGGTTCTAGAACACAGCGGTTACCATAGCTTCACGGGACCAGGGTTCTAGAACACAGCGGTTACCGTAGCTACACGGGACCAGGGTTCTAGAACACGGCGGTTACCATAGCTACAGGACCAGGGTTCTAGAACCCAGCGGATACCATAGCTACAGGAGATCAGGGTTCTAGAACACAGCGGTTACCATAGCTACACGGGACCAGGGTTCTAGAACACAGCGGTTACCGTAGCTTCACGGGACCAGGGTTCTAGAACACAGCGGTTACCGTAGCTACAGGAGACCAGGGTTCTAGAACACAGCGGTTACCATAGCTTCACGGGACCAGGGTTCTAGAACACAGCGGTTACCGTAGCTACAGGAGACCAGGGTTCTAGAACACAGCAGTTACCGTAGCTACAGGAGACCAGGGTTCTAGAACCCAGACCTCTAACTAACATAGTACAGGAGCTACTGACAGCAGTGGGGTTTTGTTGTGATGGCTGGACTATAACAAGCTCTTAACGAGCTGATAAGAAGGTGAAAGGGCTCGTTAGTGACAGAGCTCGTTAGTGTTTCCATGTAGAAACCGATCAGGAGCCCTTTCTGTCTCTCTCTGTCCACCCATCTCTTTATTTCTCTCTGTCTCTCTACCTTACTCCCTCCTTCTCTTTCTTTCTCTTCATCTCCCTCCCTCCTCTTTTCCTGTATCCCTCTCTCTCTCCTCTTGGGGTCAAAGAGAGGAGTCAATCGAGGGAGGACAAAGGAGGAGAGGAGGAAAGAAGGGGGCAAAGGAGGAGGAGAGGAGAGAAAGGAAAGATGAGTGTAGGCAAGGCTATAAATGTCATCAGGACATCAGGAATAGATGAGTGAGTAAATATAGTCCTTATTGTTGTGAGGAAGGATCCAAATGATGTTTAGTCAAACATTGTTCCTCTCTCTCTCTCTCTCTCTCTCTCTCTCTCTCTCTCTCTCTCTCTCGCTCGCTCGCTCGCTCTCTCTCTCTCTCTCTCTCTCCTAACTTCTCTCCCCTCTCAGGACATTTTCTGTCTGATTGTTTCTTTCCATTTTTGTAATATTTCAGGTTTCCATCTCTAGTCGTGTTTCCATCCAACTGTCAAGTGAACTTTACACAAACTGTTGAAATATTGGATTAAATAAAATGTGAATCAGGTGTTTCCACTGTCTGGTTCCTAACGGTCCTACAGCCACATGGAGCTTCTGGTGGTGGTGGACAATATTTTACAGATATTTTACGTACAACATACGTACTACTCAAAGGGCTTTGAGCTGTTGTAGGATGAAACTAAAGTATTGGGCAGCCTGATCATGCCAGGCCATCATCATCAAATCTGTTTGCATTGTTATTCATCATTTCTTCAGCAACAAAATCTTTTCCACCTCAAATGAAAATGTTGGAGGATCTTGGAGGGAATGAATGAAAGATGAGGTCATATGAGTAATATTACATATATTATATTAGTTCTTCCTAACAATATGTCTTCCTCTCTTCCTCCTCCTCCTCTCCTCCTGTAGGAACAAGGTGTTGAACATCTCTGCTGGTCTGGACCAGACTGGTGTGATAAACTGGGAGTTGATGTTGTGTCTGATGGCGGTCTGGGTGATGGTTTACTTCTGCGTCTGGAAGGGAGTCAAGTCAACTGGCAAGGTAGACACACACACACACGCACACGCGCACACACACACACGCATGTGCACGCACACATGCACACACGAACCCCCCCGCTGTGTTGTGCCAGCAGCAGATGACAGCAGGTAACCCTATAGCCAGTGTACCATGTCAGCCTCCGCTAGCTAACAGCTGGGTTCTTTTTAGGCTCTTGCGTAACACCACTAAAGGTCAGAGGTCACACTCTGCCAGCTGACTGACAGATCACCTTGTCAGCATCCTTACAGCAGCATAGCATAGAAGATATAGATACATAAGCATACATAGCATGCACTGTGTTGAGTGATAGCAGGCTCCATGCTAACATTAGCTCTCAGCTCTGTTACGCACACACACACACACACACACAGACACACACACTCTGTCAGTAATGAAGAATATTGATTGGAAATATAATTGAGTTGCTGTTTGGCCGGAGAGCTGCTTCCTGGTCCAAACACTCAGTAGGCACTATGACTGGTGGATCATTTAGGATCATTTATGACCATTTAGGATCATTTATGACCATTTAGGATCATTTAGGACCATTTAGGACCATTTTTAGAAGTAGTAATTCTAGCAGCTCCAGTGAACCTGTTGGGTTCTGTGTTAACATAACTATAACTAACCATAACTACTATAACTATACATGTCATCAACTTTCACTCTAATTGTTTTAATCAGTAGAAAGAAAAGACGATCCGTTTCCTTTCTGAACCGGCAACAGCTAGCTTACACAGGGTGTGTGTGTGTGTGTGTGTGTGTGTGTGTGTGTGTGTGTGTGTGTGTGTGTGTGTGTGTATTCTCATTGTCACAAGCCAATGAAACATAGCTGGGACCCGTCTGTCACACACACACACACACACACACACACACACAAACACACACACACACCCTGCTGTCACATGGCAGGCTGAGCATTGCAATGACTACAACATGAGGGGGAGGGGCCGCGGGCTGTGAGGTGGCGGAATGTCACTGGCCAGTAAAGCGTGTGTGTGTGTGTGGGGGGGGGGGAGGGGTAGATTGGCTGCAGTGGGACGTGACTCTGAGAGCGTAGAGAGAGAGAGAGAGAGAGAGAGAGAGAGAGAGAGAGAGAGAGAGAGAGAGAGAGAGTCATCTAGACCTTCCTCCTCTGTCCTCCTGAGTCGTCTGATTGGCTGAGAAAACTGCCATCACAGAATGCTCCCTCCTGATTGGCTGACAGTGTAAATCTTGTGTTCTGCAGAAAAACGATCCACTATTTTAAGTTCAGACAATTTGCAGTGAAGGTTTGAAGATTCATAGTCAATGTTATATTTTCACAATAAGAGCTTTGAAGACCTGAAGACTCCGCCCACCTGCAGAGGGTTTTATCTGAATGAAGAGAAATTTACACAGAAATCAAAATTTGGAATAAAAAATATGACATGACATAATCTAATGAGAGAGAGGGGGAGGCCAAACACACACACACACACACACACACACACACTGAAGGAGATATGAGTCAAGTTCATTGAATATTAATGTCCCTACAATCTGGCAGCCTTGTGTAAAACATTTGAAGAGTGTGTGTGTAGGTGTGTGTGTGTGTGTTTCAAGGTGTGTGTGTGTGTATGTGTGTCAGAGTTCAGATTGTTCGAAATGTTCTGATTAGATAAAGGCTTCCAGCTAAGAGAGCGAGAGAGGTGTGTGTTTTACAGCTCATGTGACTTTAGTTAGTGTGTATGTGTGTGTGTGTGTGTGTGTGTGTGTGTGTGTGTGTGTGTGTGTGTGTGTGTGGTACCTGCCTAGTGGTTCACACGGGTCTCAGTACCAACAGAAACAGCCTGTATTATTGAACCAGAGGGGATGAAAACCGAGAGGAGAGGTCGGGGGGGGAACACTGGCCGGGCGAGGTAGAAAAACACTGGAGAGAGAGAGACAGTCAGTCCATTCATCCAACAGTCCGCAGTGTGACATAATAACATCCAGCTGTCAGTCAAAAGGTCATCCTGTATTAATATGTCATCACGTCTTCAGGCTGATGTTGTACTGATACATTAAATGACATTATGACCTCATAAGGCTGAAACATGTTGAACTGATGAATGTCACAAACTTTAAAAAGTATAATTTTCAGTATTAATAAATGCTTACGCTTTGTTTTTCATCATTATTACTTTAGATTTTAGCTTCACTGCAGTTCTTCCTGCTCTGTGGCCGCTAGCCTCACCTTGAGAGCCACGCCCACATCACCACTGACCACGCCCACATCAAACAGGACACACCCCAAAACGTCCCAACATCATTGAAAAGACAATTTCAGACAAACAGGAGAGTTAGGCTCAAACACACAGACAGATAAGGTAGAATCTTATCTATTTATTGATTTAGACTCAGTCGAGTCTCAGGATGTGTTTCTATTGTAATGTGATTCTACCTGGACTGGCTGGCTGCTCTCCATGGTGCTGAACCTCCTCACCGCCAGCAGCATTCCACTGTGTGTGTGTCTGTGTGTGTGTGTGTGTGTGTGTGCCTGTGTGTGTGTGTGTGTGTGTGTGTGTGTGTGCGTGACACAGCAGGTCAGATCTAGATTTACGACTCCTGGCTCCTCCACGCCTCCTCAGCACTTCCAGTTAATCTCTTGTTTCTCCTGTTGTCACTAAAGGTTGAACTCTCTTCTCGTCTGAAAACCACAGAAATGTTTCCACCGTCAGAATCCCAGATAACTTGTAACATGGGAATATCCCTCGTATCTCATCCAGGTTTCTCACAGGAAACTTGAATGAATACTTGAGTATTCGTTCGTTGCGTTCCTGGTCCATCTAGTCGTCTCCTCCAGTCGTAGACGGCGTGACGCCACGTTGAGATATTTCCAGTCTGATACCAGAAAATTCAAGATTCAAGATTCAAGAACTTTATTTGTTGTTGTATGTTGTATGTTTCATGATCTAAACCATCAACGGCAACCGTCAGGTTTTGGTGTCAGCCAATCAGAATCAAACAGCAAGGGCTTCTTTCTAGACCGACGATCAACAATCATACAGGAATTCATATATACATGGTACCGGTAGAGCGCCCCCTACTGGAGTCATCAGGTCTGATATATTACTGTATATATACTGTATATACTACTAGGTTCATTCAATGAAATAACCATGAGTTGTGTTTTCTCCAGATCGTGTACTTCACGGCAACCTTCCCCTACGTGGTTCTCATCATCCTATTGGTCAGAGGAGTCACACTTCCTGGAGCGTACGACGGCATCATGTACTACATCAAACCTGATTGGTCCAAACTGGGGGAGGCACAGGTCAGTTAAACCTCCTGGAGAGAACGGTCCTAACTGTGAGGTACGAGGCTGGTACAGTTGAGCGAGAATAAAAACCAGGAGAAAACATTAAAGATCACTAACCAGCTAACTGGTTACCAAACCAATAAAGCATAGCTAGCTGAGCATTATGGGAACTATCAGCACGGTTGGAACAAGTTTCTCTAAAAAAGTGATGTGAAGTTACATATCGTCGCTGTCGGGCGCAAAAACCTTCTATGTCCAAAACCGTAATTTTTCAGGAAATGAAAAGAACCGAAATCGCCTCGTAAAGTTGTCACTGTTTACTTTCAGCTCAGCTGTTTGCGGCGCTTGCGGCACAATTCAAAATGGAGACGGGGTGGAGCTACGTATGAGGTTTTGCCGATATTGTGAGGATCCAATGGAGTTACGAGATTTAGTCACAAGCTTGTTTTAATACTTTTCATTGGTTAAAAATGTATGAAACCCACACACAGACGTAAAAAGTGACCAATAGCATTGATTTATGAAGAAAGAAAAAAAAGACAAAATATGGAGATACGAGGTTTCCGCCCGACAGCGACGATATGTGAATTCAAAGCACATGCGCATGTTGGTTTTCACGTGACAACCTGAAAACATGTGACACAAAAGTTCAGATTTTGGATTACAACATGTGGAAAAATTGTTCACATGTGAAAACCAACATGTATCCACATGTATAACTAACTGTTATGTAACTAATATAATATAAATGATGTTTCACCAATCCACAGTCACTGTCAGGCTGAGATGTCTGAACCTGTTAGGGGTAGAAGTGATGCTGTGTGTTTTACTGGTGGGAATATGAGTACAAGCATCATGTGTTGTAGCGTCTATATATATATATATATATATACGTATATAAATACCACGCTGGTTCCAGGATACTTTATGAGCTGTGACATGTGACTGACCTTTCACCTTCTGTAGTGGGAAATGTCTGATCCCTGAATGTGTCGAGGCCACCAGGGTTCCTGTGGTCATGGAAAACCTGGAATCCAATAGTTGGGATGTTAAATGGAACATGTCGTTTTATGAACATCATGTAAAGTTTCTGATCTTCTCCTCCATCCAGTGAAGTGTTGAATGTCTCAGCTTGGCTGCTTGTTGATCCACTTCACATCAGAAATGTCCTGATAGTTTCGGTCCTAAGAGAAATCAGACCTGGACATTGTGACATTGTGACATTGTGAACATGGACACTCCAACCGAGGTTCATCAACCTTCATGTCAATCATCAACAGACACAAGAGATGGAAAGGTGGCAAACCTCCAACATTACAGGGCAGCTTATCCAGTTCTAACTAACTACACTAAAACAATGAAACACTGACGGATTAGCGTAATAAAGTAATAAAGTCAGAGGTGAGGGAGGACATTTGCTGACCTCAGATGACCCAAGAGGAACCCAACAACAGGAGATAATTAAACCATTAAAGGATCACGTCAGAGAACCAATCTCATCTACAGATGTCATAAACGTGGTTTTCTGAATTATATTCTACAACATTCACACCACATGTTCACCGGAGAACAGAGACTCTGCTGGGTACTGGTCCTGGAGATGTTGCTGGAGGTTCTGGACTAGTCTTGGAGTTTGGTTAGCATGAAGGTGAAGGAACCCTGTAATGGGTTCTCACGGATCATCACCTTAAAGAAACCCAAGGAAACAGAGTTCAGTTATTTTATTTTATTTATTTAGTGATTATGTTATTAAGATCTCCATGAGCTGACGAGTCTTCCTGGGGTCACATTCACACCTAGCTAGTCTCCAATCCACCTGACTGGCTTTGGACTTCAGTTATTATTTTGTCCTATCATGTTATTATATTATAATAATATTATAATAATATTATAATCATATTTCATATGTATCATGTTGTATCATGATATGTAGCTCATCACATCCACCATGTGGTGGACGAATTAACCATTACACTTCCACAACTGCACACATTTTTAGAATGGGTGACCGCTGGGATTCAAACCCCTAACCCTGGAAGTGTTAGCGCCTTGCTCTACTCGTTGAGCTACAAAGGGATTGAAACCGCTAACCCTCAGGATGGATTGAAATATTGAATTGCCTGTTAGTCGGTGTGTTATAGAGGTACAGACTACCAGAGGTAAACGATGTAAGATGTGGTGTTTATCTGAGTCCCAGCAGGCCATGTAAGGTAGTCCGTGGGCTAGCTGACTAAACGGAAACATCTAGAACATGGATGAATCTTTTACTGCCTCCTTGACCCCACCTAACCCCCCCAGAGTTATGCCTCTGAAACCACTGAGACCTCTACTAAACACACCAGAGCCATCTGTCAAGAGTTCTGTCACTGAGACCACCAAGACCCCAACAGACCCCAACAGGCCCCAACGCTTCCTCACAGAAAGTTCAGTAAGCTAACAGTAAGCTAACAGTAAGCTAACGCTAAGCTAACACTATCCAGCCAGTGATCAGAGATTTGGCTAGTACTGGTCAGCAACAAAATATATTTCAGAAAGTAAAAACTGATTCTCTAGTGCCAAAGTGCCAATACAACTGGAATGTTCAGTGATGTCACTGCCATCGCAGTGATGCCATCGCCATGGTAACACATCAGCTTCCTGAGGCTCATGTACAGTACTGTCCTGATTCAAACATCAAAGCACCCTCAGTTTATTTTATTTTGCTTTGTTTGTTTTAGTTTTAGATTCATTCATTCAGTTTCTCTGGGGTCAAAGGTGACGTTGTTGCATTTGGTGTGTTTACATTCACATCGACCAATCACAAGCCAACCAGGACTTGAATGCTGCAGTATTCTTGTGCTGCTTGGCTCATACATCGAGGAGCGTTTCTCCTCATCAAGTTTTCCCTCGTCTCATATTGTTATGCTAGGTTTCCCAAGCATGAGGTCAACATCCGTCTCCTTCTACCCATAATGCCTTGTGTTCTCTTGTTAGAGGACTGAGACGTTTTTAGGCATCTCGTGGAGCCTGGAAACTAACCCCGCCCCCTAACCGCTGCCACCCCTTGACCTTTGCCCTCTGACCCTGTAGGTGTGGATTGATGCGGGGACTCAGATCTTCTTCTCCTACGCTATCGGCCTGGGAGCCCTGACCGCTCTGGGCAGTTACAACCGGTTCAACAACGACTGCTACAGGTAAGACACACACACACACACACACACGCACGCACGTACACACACACACACACACACACACACACACACACACACACACACACACACACACACACACACACACACACACACACACACACACACACACACACACACACACACTAATATATATTATATACACTCCATGTTACCAGCAGACACACATGTAATATTGGAAATGCTTTTCTCAAAATCTCCTCTCCTCTCCTCTCCTCTCCTCTCTCCTCTCCTCTCTCCTCTCCTCTCTCCTCTCTCCTCCTCTCCTCCTCTCCTCTCCTCCTCCTCTCCTCCTATAGAGATGCCTTCATGCTGGCTCTGATAAACAGTGGAACCAGTTTCTTTGCTGGTTTCGTGGTGTTTTCCATACTGGGCTTCATGGCTGCAGAGCAGGGAGTAGACATCACCCAGGTCGCCGAATCAGGTACACACACACTCAAATAACACACACACACACACACACACACACACACACACACACACACACACACACACACACACACACACACACACACACACACACACAGAGTCATGAGAGTTTCTAGTGTTTTCCCAGAGTGCTGTAGAGGTCAGGACTTTGCTGCTGAGTTATTTTTAACACTCTTGAAGCGTTTCACCTTCACTACCATGTTAGTAGCACTTCTCCTCATTCACTATCACACTGAGTTTCATAGATGATTTACAGTTTGATCCCCACCCTACCAAACATCTGATCCAGGATCAGTCTGTTAGTCAGTAATGTGTCAGTAGAACCAGTTGACTGTCTGGACCAGGTTGTTGTGGTGTGTCTGTAGATCCTCCAGTAACGTTCTCAGTAAAAGTGATCAGTGTGATCAGGTAGATTTGTCTCCAAATGTAGGTTACTGTGACTCAGTAAACTGTCTTGTCTTTAGCCCTAGTCTCTACTCCAAAACACTCTGAGTTGGAGCTGGAGAAGAGTCAGCTAGTTCACCTGAACTAACTGCTAGCTAGCTAACTAGTTACTGTTAACATGGGACTACTAGCTACTGCTAACACTAGCTTCTACTAGATACATTAGCTAGTGTGCTAACCAGATGTGTTGTGTTTAAGACAGTGATGTTAGCTGACCAGATACTATGGTTAGCTAGCTAACAAGCTACATGATCTAAACACTAAATCAATCAGATGATCAGTGATGAAATGATCAGTTCAGTAGAAACAGACAGAAATGAACCATGAAGATTAAATTCTGTTGAGACAGAAACACAATCACCTGATCAGAGCTGAGGACCTCCAAGATGGCCGCCAGAGGGGGCGTGGCTACATCACTTAATAAACCTGATGGTTTAGTTGTGTAGGTCACATTAAACATAACAGAACGCAAAATTATAACAGTGGTCTATAAAAAAAATAGAAATATCGTCCTTTTTCTATACAATGATCTAGGTAATTATAAATATTGAATATAATATATATATAATTGAATATAATTCTTATATTACACTGGGTACATGTTACAACTATAAATAGGAATATATATATAGAGCCAGTTGGGAGTTGAGTAGTTGAGTATATCATCATTTCAAATCCAGGGTCAAAGGTCAGGCTGAAGCTGTGGAACTACTTTCTCATCATAATCCTTCCAGTGTTGTCCTGCTTACTGCTCATGTTAACAACGCTGTGGTGTGAACTGTGCAGCCTGCTGATATGACTTATGTACTATGACCATCTGAATCAATGAATGTCATCTATTGTTTGACTGAATATTATTATGTAAGCTATTACTGACAGAATGACTGAGAGAGAGGAAAACTGTGTGTGTGTGTGTGTGTGTGTGTGTGTGTGTGTGTGTGTGTGTGTGTGTGTGTATAATAACCTGTGTTCTGTAGCTTTATGTCTACAGTCGTCAGCCTGACTAACCAACTGTGTGTCTATTAATGGCTCTGAAGCACATGGCATGACA
>JAXDDW010000118.1:697500-735000 GCA_034670385.1 Hoplostethus mediterraneus | reverse complement strand
TTGAATCTTCTAGTCTCTAGTCTCTCAGCTCCTGGTGACCAGACCCAGCCGGGTCAAACTCAGTGTGTCTTCGGCTCTGGAGCCCAAATATGATTAAACCGTCATTACTGTCAGAATGCCGTCTGGTCATCTGAACCGTAACACCCTGCACTGAGAACACGAAACTCACATTTCAATGTGTTTCTTTGATTTGTGCTGTGGAAATTCTTTAACTCACACACAAATACTCACCAAGTCTCTCACAACACTGTATCACCAGGACGTCTAGAGTTGTACTAGAAGTTTTTTAATAGTTTTTCATATTGATTTCATTATCTACCAGCACGGCTCTAATCAAAACCACATTAGTCCAGGACCAGGTCCAGTCGAGTTCGAGTCCAGACCAGGTCCAAAGGGGATCGACGCCAAGTCGAGACCAGAGCAGATTGAGTTTTATTGAAGACCAAAAGGCGCTAAACGTTGTGCTGGACTAAACCCTCCAACATCCAGACAATCAAGACAGAGGATTTAACTCATCAGTGGTTAGAAGTTGGAGGATCCGAACATCCAGGTTGAAATCCCTTAAACTGTCTGTCGTGTTGAGGAGGAAATAGATGAAGGTCACGAGACGTCAGGAGGACTGGACCTTAAACATTTTACCTTTTCATTTTAGATTGAAGGAATTTAGCTGGCAACAACATGACGAACAAACACTAGTAAGGAGGTCAAAGGTCAACGCCAGAGAGCCGGGAAGAGAGATGGAAGAAGTGTCCTGCGGTCGTGGTTTTCAGTACAAGTCGGTGAAGCTGTGAGGATGAGGAAGAGGAAGATACTTTATTCCTCGCAGATACTTCGCTACGTAGTTTTCCACGAGATTAAAGGGCGTTTTAAACTTTGTTGCCACGCCAACAGCAGGAAATACAGAACCATCAGGGAACACTCCAGTCAGTTAACCTGCTGAACAGTATTGTGGGTACACAGTACTACTACTAGTACTGCATGGAAATAGTACCTATCATGTAATATGTAATTGTAATTACTTTGTGTCGGTCTGATGAAACACTTTACATCACAGTTCACTAGTTATGCTTTAACTAACTAGGTTAGCATTAACTAACCACATGTTAACATGTTAGTTAGTCATGGTCACCTAACATGCTGGTTAATAGTATTTCATCATCACATGGTAACAATTCAGTTATATTACTCTGCCAAGTAACAAACATGTTGACACGTGGTTAGTTACTGCTCACTAGTTAACCGGCCATTAATAGTGAACTGAATGTCACTAATGGAACAAGTTGAAAAGCTTCATGACAAAACATGAGACTAACGTGACGTCAGACTAACTAACGTGACATCAGACTAACTAATGTGACCTCAGACTAACGTGACCTCAGACTAACGTGACCTCAGACTAAGTAACGTGACGTCAGACTAAGTAACGTGACGTCAGACTAACGTGACGTCAGACTAAGTAACGTGACGTCAGACTAACTAACGTGACCTCAGACTAACTAACGTGACCTCAGACTAACGTGACCTCAGACTAAGTAACGTGACGTCAGACTAACGTGACATCAGACTAACTAACGTGACATCAGACTAACTAATGTGACCTCAGACTAACGTGACCTCAGACTAACATGACCTCAGACTAAGTAACGTGACGTCAGACTAAGTAACGTGACGTCAGACTAACTAATGTGACCTCAGACTAACTAACGTGACCTCAGACTAACTAATGTGACCTCAGACTAACGTGATGTCAGACTAACTAACGTGACGTCAGACTAACTAACGTGACGTCAGACTAAGTAACGTGACGTCAGACTAACTAATGTGACCTCAGACTAACTAACGTGACCTCAGACTAACTAATGTGACCTCAGACTAACGTGATGTCAGACTAACTAACGTGACGTCAGACTAAGTAACGTGACGTCAGACTAACGTGACGTCAGACTAATTAATGTGAAGTCAAACTAACTAACGTGACATCAGACTAATGTGACATCAGACTAATTAACATGATGTCAGACTAACGTGACGTCAGACTAACTAACGTGACGTCAGACTAACGCGACATCAGACTAACGTGACGTCAGACTAACATGATGTCAGGCTAACTAACGTGACGTCAGACTAACGTGACGTCAGACTAAGGAACGTGACATCAGACTAACTAACGTGACGTCAGATTAACGTGACGTCAGACTAACGTGATGTCAGACTAAGTAACGTGACGTCAGACTAACATATGTGACGTCAGATTAACGTGATGTCAGACTAACGTGACGTCAGACTAAGTAACGTGACGTCAGACTAACATATGTGACGTCAGACTAACTAACGTGACGTCAGACTAACATGACGTCAGACTAACTAACGTGACGTCAGACTAACATATGTGACGTCAGACTAACTAACGTGACGTCAGACTAATTAACGTGACGTCAGACTAACTAACGTGAAGTCAGACTAACGTGACATCAGACTAATTAACGTGATGTCAGACTAACTTGACATCAGACTAACGTGATGTCAGACTAACGTGATGTCAGACTAACGTGACGTCAGACTAAGGAACGTGACGTCAGACTAATTAACGTGATGTCAGACTAAGGAACGTGACGTCAGACTAATTAACGTGATGTCAGACTAACTTGACATCAGACTAACGTGATGTCAGACTAACGTGACGTCAGACTAAGGAACGTGACGTCAGACTAACGTGATGTCAGACTAACGTGATGTCAGACTAAGGAACGTGACGTCAGACTAATTAACGTGATGTCAGACTAACTTGACATCAGACTAACGTGATGTCAGACTAACGTGACGTCAGACTAACTAACGTGATGTCAGACTAATTAATGTGACGTCAGACTAATTAATGTGATGTCAGACTAACTAACGTGACGTCAGAGTAATTAACGTGATGTCAGACTAACTTGACATCAGACTAACGTGATGTCAGACTAACCTGACGTCAGACTAACTAACGTGATGTCAGACTAATTAATGTGATGTCAGACTAACTAATGTGATGTCAGACTAACTAACGTGATGTCAGACTAACTAACGTGACATCAGAGCATCAATGTTCCTCTAATGTGGTTTGATCCAGGTTCAGTCTTCATCAGTAAATAGTTTCTGGTCTTTATTCTGTTGTGACGGAAACGTAACAAATATTTAATATTTCTATATTAAATATTTAATATAGAAATATTAAATACTTAATATAGAAATACATAAATATCTACTGAAGAAATAAACACTCAGATGAAAACTATTATTCTCTTTTCCTCTCTCTACCAGTGTGTGTGTGTTAGTAGTGTATTAAGCAGCTAACCTGTCTCTCTATCTGCGTGTGTGTGTGTGCGTGAGCGTGTGTGTGTGTGTGTGTGTGTGTGTGTGTGTGTGTGTGTGCAGGGCCGGGCCTGGCGTTCATTGCGTACCCGAAGGCGGTGAGTTTGATGCCGGTCGCTCCGGTCTGGGCGGCGCTCTTCTTCTTCATGCTGCTGCTGCTGGGACTGGACAGCCAGGTACACACACACACGCACACGCACACGCACACGCTCACGCACACGCACACACACACACACACACACACATGCAGATCTGCTTGCACACACACATTCAAATAAGACACATTATTCTGTTCCTACATGGATTTAATTAATTTAATTTAATTAATTTAATTCAGGATTCATTCATGAATCCATCTTAACGAGATTAAGAACATTATTAAGAAATTCAATCATTATTCTACAATACCTCTCTCCCCGTGTCTCTCTCTCTCTCCCTCTCTCTCTCTCTCTCTCTCTCTTTATGTCTCTCTCTCTCTCTCCCCCTGTCTGTCTCCCTGTCTCTCTCTCTCCCTGTCTCTCTCGCTCTCCATCTGTCTCTCTCTCTCACCCTGTCTCTCTCTCTCTATCTGTCTCTCTTTCTCTCACCCTGTCTGTCTCCCTGTCTGTTTCCCTGTCTCTCTCCCTGTCTCTCTCTCTCTCCCCCTGTCTGTCTCCCTGTCTCTCTCTCTCCCTGTCTCTCTCTCCAGTTTGTGGGTGTGGAGGGTTTTGTTACTGGTATTCTGGATCTGTTTCCTGGGAAGTACTACCATCGCTACAGGAGGGAGATCGCCGTGGCGATCTGCTGTTTGCTGTGTTTCATCATTGACATCTCCATGGTAACACAGGTCAGTGGGTCCTGAGGAGTTTGGTTCCAACATTGATCTCCACTATTTGTGACTCAACTGTGACAGCAGGGAGCCGAAGGCCTCCAGGCTGAAAGATTCAGTTAATGATTGTTTTTCATGTATTTATATACAGTTTGTGTTCTGGATCTTCTTTTACCCTGTGCTCTCTCTGTCTCTCTGTCTGTCTGCCTGTCTACCTGTCTGCCTGTCTGTTTGTCTGCCTGTCTGTCTCTCTCTCCAGGGAGGGATGTATGTCTTCCAGTTGTTTGACTACTATTCGGCTAGTGGAATGACTCTGTTGTGGCAAGCATTCTGGGAATGCATAGTAGTTGCCTGGGTCTACGGTATGACCACACACACACACACACACACACACACACACACACACACACTTATAATATAGTATGTAATCAAAAAATATTTCATTTTATAGTATATCATAGTATAGTATGTCATAGTATAGTAAGTCATAGTATAGTATATCATAGTATAGTATCAGTATAGTATGTCATAGAGTGAGTTATAGTATAGTATATCATAGTATAGTATGTCATAGTATAGTATATGATAGTATAGTAAGTCATAGTATAGTATGTTATAGTATCGTATATCATAGTATAGTAAGTCATAGTATAGTATGTCATAGTATAGTAAGTTATAGTATAGTATGTCATATTATAGTATATCATAGTATAGTATGTCATATTATAGTATGTCATAGTATAGTAAGTTATAGTATAGTATGTCACAGTATAGTATGTCATATTATAGTATGTCATATTATAGTATGTCATAGTATAGTAAGTTATAGTATAGTATGTCATATTATAGTATATCATAGTATAGTAAGTCATAGTATAGTAAGTTATAGTATAGTATGTCATATTATAGTATATCATAGTATAGTATGTCACATTATAGTATGTCATAGTATAGTATGTCATATTATAGTATGTCATAGTATAGTAAGTTATAGTATAGTATGTCATATTATAGTATGTCATAGTATAGTAAGTTATAGTATAGTATGTCATAGTATAGTATGTCATAGTATAGTATGTCATAGTATAGTAAGTTATAGTATAGTATGTCATATTATAGTATGTCATAGTATAGTATGTCATAGATTGAATTATAGTATAGTTTGTCATATTATAGTATGTCATAGTATAGTAAGTTAAAGTATAGTATGTTATAGTATACTATATATTATAATATAGTATAGTATAGTATACTAGTATACTATAGTATATCTCATTTTATAGTATATCATAGTAGTAAGAATAATGGAGAATAATATTGATTCCTATTGATCTAGGTGCTGACCGCTTCATGGACGATGTGGCTCGTATGATCGGTTACCGGCCGTTCCCCTGGATGAAGTGGTGCTGGTCCTTCATCACGCCATGTGTCTGCCTGGTGAGATACTACTACAACAATACCTATATTAACTAGTACTGGATGAAGTGGTGCTGGTCCTTCATCACGCCATGTGTCTGCCTGGTGAGATACACCAACTAGTATAACTACTACAACAGTACCTATATTAACTAGTACTGGTTGCTCATCACTCCAGGTGTCTGCAAGACAATATAATATTTATCTAAATCTTTTTTACTGTATTTTTATATATGTATTTGTATCCTCTTCTTTGATTTCCCTTGGGCATCGATAAAGTAATCCTTAATATAATCTAATAAAATGCAAGATACAATAGCAATATTAGTTCTTACTGTAATATTGATAGTGTTGCTCCAGTATTATATATTATACCAGTATATCCCAATTTATTGTCACGGCAAGATTACACGGGAGTCCTCAATGTTACTACAAACTTTATATGTATAGCTGTTTTACAAAAACCACACATGAAAAGTCAATAAGATGAACAATAAAATGCATTTAATTAAAAACAAGGTTAAAAATGAAAAAACTTGGAAAAGACAACTGCAATAAAATAAAAGAGACTCTGAGTTGGAGCTGGAGAAGAGTCAGCTCAGTTAACCTGAACTAACTGGTAGCTAGCTAACTAGTTACTGTTAACATGGGACTACTAGCTACTGCTAACGCTAGCTTCTACTATCTACGTTAGCTAGCTAACTAGCCAGCAGGCTAGTTTAGTTACTGTTAACATGGGACTACTAGCCACTGCTAATGTTAGCTTCTACTAGATATGTTAGTGTGCTAACCAGATGTGTTAACAACAAGACAGTGATGGTTAGCTGACCAGATACTATGGTTAGCTAGCTAACAAGCTACATGATCTAAACACTAAATCAATCAGATGGATCAGTGATGAAATGATCAGTTCAGTAGAAACAGACAGAAATTAACCATGAAGATTCAATTCTGTTGAGACAGAAACACAATCAGCTGTTCAGAGCTGAGGACCTCCAAGATGGCCGCCAGAGGGGCGGGGCTACATCACATGGAAGCCCTCTAGTTTGAATACCATAACTTTTCAACACTCTCCCTCTTCCTCTCCTCCTCTTCCTCTCTCCAGGGTATTTTTATGTTTCACCTGGTCAACTACAAGCCGCTGACCTACAACAATGTGTATGTGTATCCGTGGTGGGGCGAGGTGATTGGCTGGTGTATGGCACTGTCCTCCATGCTCTGCATCCCCGTCAGCGTGCTGTACAAACTATTCAGAGCCAAGGGCACGTTCAAAGAGGTTAGTACACACTTCCTTGGTACTTAGTACGTAAACTACTTATTGAATACAAGTACGCTACACTAGTAATCAGCCCAGACTTCAAGACCTTCTGAGCTGTCACAGTTTAGTATGCACTTACTTACTTAGTGAGTACTTCCGTGATATTTAGGGAATGGGCAGGAATATTATTACTTTCCTCAGTAACAAGTAATGATAATGGATTACTATTTCAATTTGGTCTAGAACAGTGTGTGTCCATCCTGGTCCTCCAGTCCCACAGCCCTCCTGGTTTACTATCCAACCAGCTAGTTAACTGTGTTCACCAGGTTTCAAGCAGTCCCTGATTAGCTGGTTAGAGTGGAACTGGAGGACTGGTCTAGACAAGACATTACACCCAATACCTGCTGTCTGCTCCACAGCGCTGGGCCCATCTGACCACCCCCGTCTGGGGGGCCCATCATCTGGAGTACATGGCCCCCGACACAGACATCAAGTCCCTGGCCTCCCTGTCCCCCAGCACCGACGACAACAAGGTCATCATCTTTGAGAGCGTCATGTAAGCCGTCAAACTACCGGGCTCCACCAATCGAACCGCTCCATCCTCTCCGACAACAAGATGGCCGACACCTCCACCCGACCCGGGACCAGGCCTGGGACAAGTTATCGACCTCCGAAATGGATTCGACCGTCTCTGTTGGATCGATTGGTTTGTCCGGCACTTCGGCAGAACAAAGCAACCGATCCACATTACTGGAAGCATTTTAATGAGAAAGAATGGAGGGAATGAGCCTGATCCTCCAGGAGATCTTCTTATGATTGGCGCAACCAGAAATGCTTCTTTTTACAGATTTCCACAAAAAATGTCACGTAATTGAACAGGTTCATTAATTAACCTTTGATTACACTGGTTATCATATAAAAAGTATATTGGTGAATATTATCCTTCCTGACACTCTTAAAAGAACATTAATGAATTTGTGAAATGCAGGACCAAGTCACCATGGCAGGCTCCTGCAACAACTATTGATAGTGCAAAAAATTACAAATCCTGGAGGGAAAAGATCCGCTAGAAAACCAGCTCCATCCTGGACGTGGGTTATCGATGCAATCTTGTCTTGGTCAGGATGGATCTGGGCAGACCTCCTCAGATGTCCATTGGTGTCCATGTCTCCACCACCTCATAGTCGCCATCACACATCCAGTCTGGGAGGGAAGAGGAACAAACAACAATATCATGATATCAAACTATCATCACGAGACAGAGCTGTAGACGGACAGACTGACTGACTAGAGGTCCATGAACCAGCAGCACTGAGCTCAGAGTGAGGCCTGAAGGACTGGATTAACCTAGCCCTAGTCCTGGACTAGACTAACCCTAGTCCTGGACTAGCCTAACCCTAGTCAGGGACTAACCTAACCCTAGTCCTGGATTAAACCTTGATATTGGACTAACCAAACCCTAGTTCTGGTCTCAACCAAGTCCTGGACTAACCTACATCTTGTTGTTTCTTGAGGAATGAAACATCGATACCAATAGAATATATACAGTGAAAGACTAGCGCCTACAACTGATCCCAAACCAGTCCCAACTCTCTGGCTAGATTCCTGAGCAGTGTGTGGTTCATGTTCAACAACTGACCTCAGACCTGTTTTAGACATTCAAACCAAGGCAGCAGTAGATGCCTGAAGGTTAAAGGTCAGACTTCTTTTCGGTTCTTGTCTTTGTGTCCCCATATTGTGCCAAACGGAGCAATACTCGCCCTGTAGGGCTGATCCCAGACCAGGGCTCCAGGTTGCCAATATGAACCAGTACAGTCTTGTACACTGAACTGGCCCCTCCCACACAACTAGACCAGAAGAACCAGCACTTCCTCTTCCTGTGATGTTGTTGTCATTAGGGTTTGAAAGACATTTTGTGCCAATATTCATTATCTTGAAGAATCTGGTTTCTATAACTCAACGGTGATCAACCTCTAGGTCAGGGAGGTCTTTCCTGGGACCTTTTCCTATCCTCTGGAGACAGGAAGTGATGCGTTTTACGTTTCAACAGAAGAAGAACTGGGTAGTTAGCATGAGCAGCGATAGCCACCATGGCTGAATAGACAAAGAAAAGAGCGCCACCTACAGGAACTCAAACTCCATCAACAGAAAGCAATGACTGCTTGTCACCAAAGACGTCACTAAAATTAAAAAGAGAATTAATCTGATCATTTTATGTCCCAGTATTCAGTCTTTGCCCCAGAAACGTGTTCTTGTCAGGCTGCCGTAGAACTGAGATGCTTGGCGGCAGTAGTTTTCTGACATTGTCACCCTAAGTTGTTAGTAGAAAGATGGTTGGAAACACCAGGACAAACGGACAGGAAGGACAGGAATGATGAGACTGACAGGGAGGCAGATAGATGCCAAACCTCGCCTTACGTCGTTGTCTTAACTCTAGAGCCCATATGGTTGACTAGCCAAACCCAGAGCCCTATAGGACGTCCTATGTATGACTCTGGTCTAACAAACTCTCCTCAGCAGTCTGTGGGGGCGTGTCTACAACTCTGTCTCTTAGCAACCACTAATAATCATCAACCGATCATGGAAAATATAACGATTCTAATGAAAATATACTAAAATAAACTACATTTGCACATTGTTGTAAAATAATCTCGCTAGCACTTTAAAAAAAATTGTGTTAGAAATAACAGTTTTTGTTTTGTTTTACATATTGTAAAATGAATCAGAGATTTATTTTGTGAAGGCTTTTATTTTGCTTATACATACAGTATGAAATATATATAAATTGAATATCTTTGTGTGTTATATATTTGATGCAGTATGTAATTGTGATGAGGATGATTTCTGACTGATTGTTCATGTTTAGCCGGCAACACGCGCAACACAACCAACACGGGCAACGACACGCCCAAAGCGTCTCAGATTTCATGATGTCAGCGGCGAGCTTCAGGCTACCTCACTTCTCCTTCAGCTGACTAAACTTTTAAACTAACTTTTAAATCTTGGTGACCTTCAGATTCAGACTCCTCAGCAGGAGGCCTTGTAGTCGGCCGCTAACAAATAAGTCTTGAGGGAAGCAACGTCGGCTACGTCTCCCTGTTGTCCTGTTTTGAGTCCGACACCAACGATGCTTTTGTACAAAATTAGAAATAAAATGTAAATAATCTTTAAAGGGTGCAAAATCTCTGCCACGAAAAACGATTGGCAAATTACTTTTGTGGCAAATGATCGATAATGAATTAATGGTGAATTGTATTTTGTAGCGCGTGATGCTGGCTAACGTGAACAACCAGCGAGGGGAAGAGTTTCATGGGTTTGCTGCGATGCAGTGATGTTATGGCTGTCAAGGCTTCGTGTGGTTCTGAACACACTACGAAAGGGAATCTCTCTTTTTTTGATTTCAAATTATAAGTGCTCAAGTGTTTGAAGAGTTATAGCTTTAGATTATTAGCTTGTGTGTTTTTCTGAATATCAGTGTTTTCCCTCAGACCCCCCACGGCTCAGATTCTCAGATCATTTGTTTTGTTAAATTCAAACGTTTGAATTTACTGTTCATTTTACCAATCATGCTTTAAACAAGGATGTTGCTTTGTCCACACAGTGAATATCGTTCCAACTCAACTATACAAACTTTACTAACATGACAAGGGTTAGGTTGAGTGACCTTTAACTGTCCTCCAGCCTGAACACACTGAAAGCAGGATGATCTAGATGAAGGTCTGATGTGGAAGCCCAAATTGAATAGTGTGCAATACTCTGCAGTACAAGTACAACTATTATCGTGTAAAGAATCACCTACACAGTATGCGGCAGTAATACTCTACATACTAAACCGTGTGCAGCAAACTCAACAAATGACCCTCAACCGCTTAATGACTTTAAAATCCATATTACTTGATTTATAGTGGGAAATAATCTGACCTGTCCTCAGATTATTTACCAATTAGTCAGTATGAGCTTTCAGAAACGCACCAACCGAGAGACTGAACAAGACTTGATGATACCATAATGCTTTATATTAGATATTACCAGGTATGGAATGTCCCTCTTACCAAATATGGTCAACAGAGGAACGGTTTCCTGTCCAGCAGCCAATCAGCTCAGTCCACTACCATCCGTCTCTTTCTGCTGGATGAAAACACAATATGACACCGACCATATATAGAGATTACTACTACCAATTAAAGTATTTAGTTAGATTAATAATCCAAGGTCACTTTAGAGATTACAGTAATGTGACTTAAGTGCCACTGAGGTGTCAACTGTTTATTACTGACACAACTAACCTGAAGCAGTATTTTGTAGAGAAGTAACTTGGATCAAACTGACATTTTAAGTTTAGCTTTTTTTAAATCAACATTTTCCTCTCGCCGTAGCCTCGAGCCTGGGAGGGTCAAAAGGTGAAAGAGTTAAACCTGTAGTCACTTAAGAAAAGTCAAATGAAATGTACATTACCAAAAGCTAGTGTGGTGTCATCGTCTCTGTGCTCTGCCAAACTGTTGTGGACGGTATCTCACGTCACCTGGGGGGGAATCATGTTCAACAAAAACCAGCATACTGTAAACTTTACACTTTACTGTAAACTGTAAACTGTACAGACGAGTTCTACTGTGATGATAGTCGAGGTGTTTTCAAGGTTTGAATGTGTTTTTTTTTTTTTTAGACCAGACCAAGAATGACGCTCCAGTGAGTTGCACATTAAGATAATGTGTAAAGATTCACTGTTGCACATTTTGGAATCAGCTATGCAAAGTTCGAGGTTGAGTCGCCTGTTTGAGAGGACCGGCCAGACATTCAGGCGCACCATTTTGCTTCCCTGGTTGAGTTAAACCAAATGCTTGACAGGAGAGATGCTGAATGCGGCTAAAAGCTGGAAGGTCAGGAGGAACGGTTGGAACTCGTTCAAGCCAAATAGTTTCTGGAATGAATCCGATTTACTTCCATACCATCCGGTCTGAGATTATTAGTTTGATAAATGACACATCGACCATTTGACATCGACGCATCTTCGCCTACAAGTAAGATCGATAGTCGGCTGTACAGAAATAAACTCTTCACACGCCTTTTTTTTTATTTTTTACAAAGCTTCAAATTGTCAATTGTCAACCGTATCGACTTAATTACCTCTGAGACAACAACAGATCTTATCTTACATCTGAAGGATAAACTGTCATGTGAGATTTCAGGTGACAACATAAAGCATCTGTACCTGTAGATGTGTTATCGATCGGTTCTATTGTTTTCTATTGGTCTCATTGTGACTCAGATCGAACATCACTCAGTACCTCTTCTCCACTACCAGTATACCTGGTCCAATCCCAGCTGAGCAGAATGGTGCCTGTCTGTCTGTCTGCCTGTCTCCATGTCTGTCTACCTGTCTGTCTGTCCTCCCAGGGTTTTGGTAAAGGATACTGTCTAGCAACTCTGCTGTCGGCTGGGTTTCCACCGGTAGAGAGCGTCTGGGTTTCCCAGGCCGACCCAGGCCGTCCCATACCAGCATTTATTCAGTCTGCTTCCTTTTCACCTGGAGACCCAACCACCGGTTGGGCTCCACACCGATGGGCAGCATGGCAGTGCTGCTTCGGAGAATCAGCTTTGCTTTATTATTCAATGGATTGGTCAGACATCCACGTTGTTGGGTCTGATCTGACAGCTGGATTCACAGGGAACCCATCAGACCTCCGAGGGTTGAACCAGACGTTCTCCGGTGGAAAGCAGCCTCAGGGCTGGGAGCCGAGACCTGGACTGGGACTGCAGTCCCTCTAACGGTACAGAGATGGAAGATGTGGTAACACTTTACTGGAGTGGTCATAATTCATCACAGTGTGGCTATGAATGGTATGACATACCATGGTAAGAGGTTCAGAGAGGCTTTCAGGTTCCCAGTGGTTCTCCAAGCCTCTAGTGACACTAGAATCCACTAGAATCCAGAACCAGAACTGCCTCAAGTGTTACCAGATATTTCTGAAGCCTCGTCTCCAGGCCAAACCAGACTGGACCACAACCCAATACAACAGAGATGATCATTTCTGAACAAAACCTTTCCTCTGTATGGTGGAAAAGTTACATTCAGTTTGAATGGTTAGTTAGTTGGTTGGTTGGTTGGTTGGTTGGTTGGTTGGTTAGTTAGTTATTTGGTCTGATTTAACTGAAAAACTGATGGGAGAAGAATAATGTCTTCTCTCACTCTGGTGATGAAACTGAATTGGACTCAAGTTGATTGAAGATTCTCGTCCTGCTAGCTAATAGAGACCCGAACCGAACCGAACCGAACCATGCTGTACCAAACCAACCATGTCGTAGCCTGGCTAGCCGAGATGAGGCATCAGACCGGGACTCTGTTCAGTCCTGGTCTACGGTCCCAGCTACTACCACTGCTGACCTCATTAATCCAGCATTCTTGTACTTTGTGACTTCCTGTTAACTCGTCTTCCATTCATATCAGTAGATTGTTGATGTGTTGATACTAACAGGGCTTGAGCGTAGCGCCCCCGTCAGCCAGACAGCTGAGTTACTTCTACTCTATCAACTTTGGCTGCTAAGGAATTCAAGTGGCTAGTGAATCTCTGAATTCGCTAGCCACTGTGGCCGGTAAGACTCTAGGGTTAGCTTCATGCCCTGATGACATCAGCTGTGTTTCATTGACCTTTGACCCCTTGAGCCATGCTGCTGTGAGGGTCTCCATGCTTCACTGTGATCTCTGTGCTCACACCACTGACTAAACCAATGGCAATAAAACTAACTTCATGACTTCATGACTCTGTGGTTTCTGGGTAAAGGGACGACTGATGAGCTCTGATAGGCTGTATTTTCCTCTCAAGTGTGACATCATTTTTCAGCCTAAATAAAGGATTCCAGACCACGCCCCCTTTCAGTCTAAGGTGAAAATCAAAATCAGTGAGTGTAAAATGATTGCCTTTAACTACATCCAGCACTAATATTGGCTGTTTTTGCTGTCAAGGGTTCCTCTATTAAGCCTCTTTCCTTCAGGTGGTAGACAGTTTTACAAAACTAGACATGCTGTTCTCCAGAGCTAAACGATTATTACTTTAATACTCATGTAGTGAAACATCCCTAGAAGTAGTCTATTTTTATGTCAGACTTCTCGAGAACTTGTTCTGAGTCTACAGACGAACCATCAGGCCAACCTATAAACTGTCCGGAGCGCTGACATTAACGTGCCGCCAGCAGGACCCTGAATGTACCTGCTGGTCTGCATCTCTGCTCCTTAACAGTCTGACTTTCCAGGAAGTGAAAAGGATCAATGACTGGAGGCTTAAAAAAAGTTCCAAGCCTGCGATGTTCAGGGTCGCCATGAAAGCTGATATGGTGCAATGGTGCAGAGGCTCGGCGATGCGGTTCAAACCGGTTCCTACTGCAAACCTCCAGTTGGAGCAGCTGCCTTATTAAGACAGAGAGGAGGAGGAGATGGGACGCTATGTTTAGCTAGCAGGAGGCAGATAGACAGACACACATGCATGTATGTGTCTGTCTGCATGTACACAGACAGACAGACAGACAGACAGACAGATGCTGTACTGCTGAGAAACAGAGTCTTTATTCAACACCAAAGCAACTTAACTTCTTTTTATGCCTCACCACTAGTTAACTTTCTATGCTAACCTTCTATACTTAACTAACCTATACTGAGTTTCTATTCTACACAGAAATATTTGAACAAACTATTTTTTGAGAAAGTCCAAACGCAATGAGTCTGATGAAGAGAACGACGCACAAAACATCACAAGGTCACAATAAATAAATAAAAGGGTTTGGCTTCATGTCTCTTTTCCACTTCTAATGAACTATTTGTTACCATGGAGACACACCTCACCACCACTGAGAAATACTATTCTGGTAGAGCTAGAACTATTTAAGGGAACTATTGTATTACCATTGAGAAACATGCTGCTAGTAGAGCTGAGGGTCCAGCTATATTTACCAGGCATTACAACCTCAGGTCTCCGGGGTCATCATGGCCGAGAGAGAGAGACCAGAAAGAGAGACCAGAGAGAGGGAGAGAGACCAGATTATCTGCATGTCAGTCATGTTTCAGACATTAAACCAGTTGAGTGAGTGAACTAGTTTAGATTTGATCCTTTTAACTCAACAGTAGATCACCAACATGACAACCAATGGAGAGGACTACACAAGCTGTGTACAAGTCATGCATACTACTGCATGTGTGTGTGTGTAATGGTTATATAAGCAGGTATATAGAGGAGGTTTACCTCCGTGTGTGTGTGTGTGTGTGTGTGTGTGTGTGTTACCAGTAGTAGTTGCAGTATTTGTATTTGATGCATGTGAAGTTCCTAAATGAATTGATGCTTGTTTCAAGGATACTGATGCTTCATGTTTCCCTCTACACGACGTCTCTTGGTTCTGACTACCATGACTACCACCGCTATGCCGATGACACCCAGCTCACCGTATCATTTCCCTCTTCTGACACACAAGTGGAGGCGCATTGCTGCATGCTGGCAAATAAGCCTGATAAGTGAAATAAGCCTGATAAGTGAAATAAGCCTGGCTAAGGTGGTAAGCTCGCTTTGTGGAACACCCCCCTGGACAAGACTGAGCTGGTGTCCTCCCACACAGAGACCTAGTCATCACCACTGATCATGCTGTGGTGGGTGTGACCCTGGACGACCAACTGTGTTCTCAAACATGGCATCAGTGACGCTCCTGCAGATTCCTCCTCTACAGCATCAGGAGGATTCTCCTCTTCCTCACTGACAAGGCAGTGCAGGTGCTCATCCAGCCTCGTCATCTCCCTCCCTGCTGCCCCGGCGTCGGCCATCACACCTCTGGAGCTTGTTCAGAAAGCTGCAGCTCGTCTGGTGTTCTACTGCCCCAACTACCCTTCTGTTCTCTACACTGGCTCCCTGTAGACCAGCTCCAGGGTCTGAACTGGATGAGCTGCTACAGGGAGCCAGTGTAGAGAACGGAGAAGGGTAGTTGGGGTGAAAGGAACAGCTCCTTCCTACCTCCAGGCTATGGTCAAGCCATACACCCCCGCCTGACCACTTCGCTCTGCTGCCTCGAGGTGACCGGTTTCCCCGTGGCTCAGAGACCCCTGGGGGCCGATCTACCCGGCTCTTCTCTGTTCTGGCCCCACAGTGGTGGAATGAACCCCACTGATGTCAGGACAGCAGAGTTGCTGCCCATCTTCCACCACAGGCTGAAAACCCTTCCTCTTCTAGAGACACTACCCTGACCCTTCCTCTTCTAGAGAAACTACCCTGACCCTTCCTCTTCTAGAGAAACTACCCTGACCCTTCCTCTTCTAGAAACACTACCCTGACCCTTCCTCTTCTAGAGACAGTACCCTGACCCTTCCTCTTCTAGAGACACTACCCTGACCCTTCCTCTTCTAGAGAAACTACCCTGACCCTTCCTCTTCTAGAGACACTACCCTGACCCTTCCTCTTCTAGAAACACTACCCTGACCCTTCCTCTTCTAGAAACACTACCCTGACCCTTCCTCTTCTAGAGACACTACCCTGACCCTTCCTCTTCTAGAAACACTACCCTGACCCTTCCTCTTCTAGAGAAACTACCCTGACCCTGGAGTTAGGGAGGAGGAAGAGGAGGATGAGGCAACCAACCATCCAGCTGCAGGAATACCTAGTAGCGGAGCGGCTTCCAGGATTTTAGGAATACCTAAAATCCTGGAAGCCGCTCCGCTACTGCGCGGTATCGGAGTCGGTAGGAATGCTGGCGGGTGTTTTCGCCACAGGAAGTGACTTAGGAGCCGAACGCACAGCTTTGGAACAGCAGTGAGCTAGCTAGCGCTTCAGCTAGCACTACAGGAAGCTAAGGGCAGTGAAGTCTTAACAGTTTCGTCTCAATGTGTGGTCTGAAATGACCTTGTTCTATAGTTGTAGAGCCTGTTTATGTTGTTGAAATAAGATGGATCAGAAATATGAGCAACATTAACTCACTCTAAAATGTCAATAATCAATCAACGAGATACATTTTTCTGTTTATCTACTTCAACCAATCCAACATCTCTTTTTATTGTTTTATCGTTTTATTTCAATAGTGAGCATCAAGGTTGCTTGACAGTTTGATGGAAACAAACAGAGAAACAAAGACAGCAGAGAAAAGAACAGCAACATAATAGAACCAGATTCAAACATCATTTGAACATTTTGGTTTTCGGTGATTTACTCAGATCGTCGCTTCGCCACATCCAGGGGTCCAACACCACAGAAGAAGAGTAGTCGTCTGTACATCAGGACGGTACTATAGTTCCCCTTTTCCATGCAGTTTCCAAAAGTATTTCAATAACCAATTTCTTTCTCCATAAATTTCGAGGCCCGTGAAGAAAACACACACACACACACACACACACACACACACACACACACACACACACACACACACACACACACACACACACACACACACACACACACACACACACACACACACACACACACACACACACACACACACACACACACACACACACACACACACACACACACACACACCCCTTTAGAAGGAAACGTCACCAATACATTTACAACCAGCCACCTAGTTAGAGGACTCCTAGTGATGGTTGGTTACCTGTAGACTAACTAACATTCCCCAGTAGGTAACTGGTGATCCCAGCCTGGTCTTACTGGTTTCCTGTGTTCCTAGTGAATAAATGGTTCATCCCAGTGTGAGATGGGAGTTGGATCACCACCAATAAAGCATCGGGACTAAATGAGGGAATTCTGCATTCATAGGATTTATTGGAATTTGACCAATCAGATCGCTCGGCTGAGTAAATGTCAACTGAATAGATCACTAAAGCAGCACAGATCCAGTAAAGCAGGGATCCTTGTTACATGTGATACCGTGACTGGTCATGACTTGGATGCTAAGCTAGCTCTGTGCTAGGACATTCCCATCTCATCATTAGAAACGTGGTTACTCACAACCGTCTTCACACAACTCTGAAGGGACTTGAACCCAAACCACCACGCTGCTGCCCATTGGCTGTCCAGCTGACTGACAGCTGGACAGCCAATGGGCAGCGTTGTTTAAGGGACAGGTGGTACAAACAGCAACTCTAATATGCGGTTGGCTGCTGATGGGTGATTTTCAACAATAAAGGAGTTGAATGCAGTTCAACATCGGTCAACGTTAACGGACCTCTAGAGGTTTCTGGTCCGAAGGAGGTGTGAACGTACTGAAATATAATTGGTAGAATATTTGAAAGCGGCATGCCTGAAGTCAAACACGACTCCTGGTTACTTGCAAACAATGAACACATGTGCACCCGTCCAACCCAACGCTACTCGTTAGTAAACCGTATATTGTTCCCAACAAACTCTTGGTCCATTCTGGATCAGATCCATTGGTCGTAAAACATCAACCCTTCAACCAAAAATCACCACCGAGGTACAAACCGGTTATAGCTGGTCGTTACCGGACCGATCAGACAAACAATAACTGAGGCAAGCAAGTGGAGGAAAGGTAACCAACAAGGAAACAAGGAAACAGGAAATGTACATCAGTTCACATCAGGATGACTCAGGATGGGGGAGCGACTCTGAAACAACAGCAAACAGGAAACTGTGGCTGAAGGTGCAAAGAGAAGAGTAACTCTCCAACAGTAAAGGGGGCGGGGCAACAGGGAAACACTTGTGAGGCGATGCCGTTGTTTCAAAGACGCAGCAGGAGGAAGATCGACCGGAGAGACAGGAAACAAAACACATCTGAACCAGAGTGAAGCTGCTCTGGAGTTTCACGGTTGGTCGACATTCTCAGTTACAGTCTTTTTTTTTTTTTCTATAAAGCTCCTCGACAGTCCAGTGGGGCGTTGAGCAAGACACGCCCCCTGCAAAGAATCAACCAATCACAAGCCGGCTATGTCACAAAAGCTGTATGTGACATTGCCGAGCAGGAAGTGATGTCAGAGAACGAGAGGCGGTTGCTGAAGCGGCGGGTGTTGATGGCGGTGAAGACGGTGAGGGAGTGAGGTTGAAACCGGCGGCGTGTTCAGTCGGATTTCTTGTCACTGCTTGCCTGCAGAGAGAGAGACCAGAGAGAGAGACCAGAGAGAGAGAGAGACCAGAGAGAGAGACCAGAGAGAGAGACCAGAGAGAGAGAGAGAGACCAGAGAGAGAGAGAGACCAGAGAGAGAGACCAGAGAGAGAGAGAGAGACCAGAGAGAGAGACCAGAGAGAGAGACCAGAGAGAGAGACCAGAGAGAGAGACCAGAGAGAGAGAGACCAGAGAGAGACCAGAAAGAGAGACCAGAGAGAGAGAGACCAGAAAGAGAGACCAGAAAGAGAGACCAGAGAGAGACCCAGAAGAGAGACCAGAGAGAGAGACCAGAAGAGAGAGAGAGACCAGAAAGAGAGACCAGAAAGAGAGACCAGATTATCTGCATGTCAGTCATGTTTCAGACATTAAACCAGTTGAGTGAGTGAACTAGTTTAGATTTGATCCTTTTAACTCAACAGTAGATCACCAACATGACAACCAATGGAGAGGACTACACAAGCTGTGTACAAGTCATGCATACTACTGCATGTGTGTGTGTGTAATGGTTATATAAGCAGGTATATAGAGGAGGTTTACCTCCGTGTGTGTGTGTGTGTGTGTGTGTGTGTGTGTGTGTGTGTGTGTGTGTGTGTGTGTGTGTGTGTGTGTGTGTGTGTGTGTTACCAGTAGCTTGCTGTGTTCGTCCAGCAGTCTGTCGTATTCTACCGTCAGGTTTCCAGCCTGTCTCTTCATGGCCCGGACGTCACTGTCTGACTTCTGCAGAGCTGAAGACGGAACAACAACAACAACAACAACAACAACAACAACAACAACAAAATCAGTTTGAAGTCAGATTTAACAACCACAATAAAATCAAACTCAAAATAAATTGAAGCCAATTCAATGTAATTCTGGTCGGCATTGTGGAAGAAAACTTTAATATACTGTATGACATGAATAGTACACATATGTAGTAGTAGTTGCAGTATTTGTATTTGATGCATGTGAAGTTCCTAAATGAATTGATGCTTGTTTCAAGGATACTGATGCTTCATGTTTCCCTCTACATGACGTCTCTTGGTTCTGACTACCATGACTACCACCGCTATGCCGATGACACCCAGCTCACCGTATCATTTCCCTCTTCTGACACACAAGTGGAGGCGCATTGCTGCATGCTGGCAAATAAGCCTGATAAGTGAAATAAGCCTGGCTAAGGTGGTAAGCTCGCTTTGTGGAACACCCCCCTGGACAAGACTGAGCTGGTGTCCTCCCACACAGAGACCTAGTCATCACCACTGATCATGCTGTGGTGGGTGTGACCCTGGACGACCAACTGTGTTCTCAAACATCGCATCAGTGACGCTCCTGCAGATTCCTCCTCTACAGCATCAGGAGGATTCTCCTCTTCCTCACTGACAAGGCAGTGCAGGTGCTCATCCAGCCTCGTCATCTCCCTCCCTGCTGCCCCGGCGTCGGCCATCACACCTCTGGAGCTTGTTCAGAAAGCTGCAGCTCGTCTGGTGTTCTACTGCCCCAACTACCCTTCTGTTCTCTACACTGGCTCCCTGTAGACCAGCTCCAGGGTCTGAACTGGATGAGCTGCTACAGGGAGCCAGTGTAGAGAACGGAGAAGGGTAGTTGGGGTGAAAGGAACAGCTCCTTCCTACCTCCAGGCTATGGTCAAGCCATACACCCCCGCCTGACCACTTCGCTCTGCTGCCTCGAGGTGACCGGTTTCCCCGTGGCTCAGAGACCCCTGGGGGCCGATCTACCCGGCTCTTCTCTGTTCTGGCCCCACAGTGGTGGAATGAACCCCACTGATGTCAGGACAGCAGAGTTGCTGCCCATCTTCCACCACAGGCTGAAAACCCTTCCTCTTCTAGAGAAACTACCCTGACCCTTCCTCTTCTAGAGAAACTACCCTGACCCTTCCTCTTCTAGAAACACTACCCTGACCCTTCCTCTTCTAGAAACACTACCCTGACCATTCCTCTTCTAGAAACACTACCCTGACCCTTCCTCTTCTAGAGACACTACCCTGACCCTTCCTCTTCTAGAGAAACTACCCTGACCCTTCCTCTTCTAGAGACACTACCCTGACCCTTCCTCTTCTAGAAACACTACCCTGACCCTTCCTCTTCTAGAAACACTACCCTGACCCTTCCTCTTCTAGAAACACTACCCTGACCCTTCCTCTTCTAGAGAAACTACCCTGACCCTTCCTCTTCTAGAGAAACTACCCTGACCCTTCCTCTTCTAGAGACACTACCCTGACCCTTCCTCTTCTAGAAACACTACCCTGACCCTTCCTCTTCTAGAAACACTACCCTGACCCTTCCTCTTCAGGAAACACTTGAGAAATACTTGAATGCTGTTTGAGCTGGATGCTGATTTCTCTCCATGCTGCAACATGACTAAATGGTTTCTCTGCTAAAAACAACTTTCAGTGGCAATTTACTTCTTTGACAAATTTCCACGACAGCATCAAAGACAACATGATTTAACTTTCTCATTGCAATAGGAAACTCTCTCCTCCCTCTCCTACTCACCTTTCTTTGTGGCTTCCAGCTCCTCCTTCAGCGTTTTCACCTCCTGTTTCAGAGTCTTGTTCTCCTCCTCCACTCCTGCTCCCTTCTTCCCCACCTCTGGCAGATCGATGCCAGCCCCATGAAGCTTCTGTAGACAGACGGTTCAAACTCAAATGAGCTACTGGTGAGTCAAACTCTGGTTCAGTTCAAAGAACACCAAGTGGAGGCGTGATCACACCCTCTGAGAAATATTACTTCTTAAATTAATTTATTCAACCTTTATTTAAAGGCTGAGAGGTTTATTCTCCTGATGACCTCATGTCTCTCCAGATCACAGCTACAGAAACATCAGACACCAAGACCGCTGAACATGTGGTGAGAATGTCCAGGTCTGATTTCTGCTGCAACTATCTCTCAGGACCGAAACTATCAGGACGTTTCTGATCTGAAGTGGATCAACAAGCAGCCAAGCTGGAACATTCAACACTTCACTGGTTGGAGAAGATCAGCAACAACTTTACATGATGTTTATAAAAGTACACGACCATGTTTCTATTTCCAGAACGTTTCAAGGCCTAGAAAACTCTTCCAGCTTCTCCATGATCGTAGAAACGCTGCAGAAATGACTGGAATGGAAAAGGTGAATTTAATGAAAATGAAACATCAGACAAACTGATTCTCACCAGTTAACCCCGCCCACACAGAGACCAACAGGTGTTCATACCAAACACTCCTGACCTCATATTCCACTCCTCAGTGTAGCAGGTCTGGCCACCAGCTGCTCTGTGTGTGTGTGTGTGTGTGTAAGAGAATGATGAAGCTTTGCCAGCTCCTGTCCAGCTCCACCCACACAGAGGCCGACAGGTGTAAATACCAAACACTCCTTTACCCACCACAGCTGCTAACCTCTGTCTGTCTCTCTCTCTCTCCATGCCTGTCTGTCTCTCTAACTTCTGGAAATCACCCTGCAGTCTGTAGCTCGTTGCTGCGGTCAGTAATAGTAGTAGGAGTAATCACTCATGCTCAAGCCCCGCCCCCGAATGGATCTACAGACAACTACCTGGTTCAGGTAGCGCTGCGTTTCTCTCGTCATCAGAAGTGATGTAACTACTTATTAACGTTTCCTCTCCAGTCACCAGAGAAATGGTTTCAGTCTTACTTCTTCATCACATTACTGTTGATATGTTAAGGGCTATTTTAGATCACACGTGTGCACTAAGTGGTTTCCTCATGCACGGTAATATATCCTCTCACACACACGGTGCAGAGTGTGTGTGTGTGTGTGTGTGTGTGTGTGTGTCATAAAAAACTGAAGGCGAGGGAAGACAAAAACACTCCGCCACGTCATGACTATTTCTGTCCTCTTGCTACCTAGCTAGCACGGTGCTATGAAGTGTGTGATATGAATCTCTTAGGCACCTGGAAGGTCAGCCACGTGCACGTGGATCAGGTCTGGGAGTGTGCATGTGACTGACCCAGCCAAGAAGCTGTGGACATGCACATGTGATATACGGTCACTATTTTTGACAAGGTGGTAATTTAGCGACATACCGAGGACACGGCACTCGAGGTGAGACGTTCACTTACTGTCAGACTGGACCAGGAAGGATTCAACTGGGGAGGGAAACACTAAACCATCCACATAGAAAACAAACAAGACAATAAAGGACAGATAAACTAAAATAGAAATAAAAACAAAAAGGTATAAATATGAAAAAGCAGCAGGATTGACAACACACACAAGTGCATGTGCATTGGACGTGAAGTGACGTGGGTATGGGGTGACAGCGTCAGGTGGGTGACAGCAGCCGGGTGGGGGTGAGAGGTCAGCAGGTCAGCAGGTCAGCAGGTCAGCAGCCGGATGGCCTGCAGGTAGAAGTGACTGAGCTCCTGTTCTGCTCTTGATGATGTTGAGGAAGGAGATGCTCATCTGGTTCTGGTGACTAGTAGTTCTCTCCTGGTGACTAGTAGTTCTCTCCTGGTGACTAGTAGTTCTCTCCTGGTGACTAGTAGTTCTCTATGTTGAATGACCTGATTGGAAGTCTGATAAATGAATGTGATGTGAAGAGCTGTTGTGTCTGAGACCATCAGGACTGATCCGGCTCAGCTTATCAACTTCCTGCTTTTCTCACCTTAGTTATGTTTGCTGTGCTCTCTCAGCCCCACCCTGCTTCTTGTGTGTGTGTGTGTGTGTGTGTGTGTGTGTGTGTGTGTGTGTGTGTGTGTGTGTGTGTGTGTGTGTGTGGTATGCAGTTTTACCTTTTTAATCAAGGGAAGAGATTTGCTGCGCATGAAAAAAACCTTTTTCTACTGGGAGCTGACCCTTTATTCTCCCAGGTTGTTGTTGTTGTTGTCTGTAGATCCATTCGGGGGCGGGGCTTGAGCATGAATGATTACTCCTATTACTATTACTGACCGCAGCAACGAGACAGGGTGATTTCCAGAAGTTAGAGAGACAGACAGGCAGGGAGAGACAGACAGGCCAAGTGTGTGTAGTTGGTTCCACTACAGCACCTACAGAGCAGTGCTGCCCCTCAGTGGTCAACTGAGGTAACAGCAGAGATGACAAAGACCAAATCCTGATGTTCCCCTGGCTGACAGGCCGGTAGAGCACGAGACCCCCAGGGTCGTGGGTTCGAGCCCCACAGAGAGTCACCTGTCATCTTTGTCGTCTGCTAAATGACCAACTAACTTCAGATTCAGTTGAAAACAGGATGTAGAAGAACGACTTTTAATTGCAAGATTGCCCACAACACATGCAGGGGGGAGTGGCCGCACAACACAGCAACAATCTTCCTCCAAGTCAGCCAGGGAGCAAAGACCCGGTCCCGGGACCGGCCCTGGTCCCGGGACCGGGTCCAGGTGTTTTGTCGCCGTCCTCGTCAGGGACAGTCGACTGGATGTTGCATGTTTTAGACGGGTTCTTTCCAGGAGGAGACCCAAGTGAACACGGGGAGAACATGCAAACTCCACACAGAAAGGCCCGGGAGAAAACCCACCTGGGAGATAACCCACCTGGAGATAACCCACCTGGAGATAACCCACCTGGAGATAACCCACCTGGAGATAACCCACCCGGGAGATAACCCACCCGGGAGATAACCCACCTGGAGATAACCCACCCGGGAGATAACCCACCCGGGAGATAACCCACCTGGAGATAACCCACCTGGAGATAACCCACCTGGAGATAACCCACCCGGGAGATAACCCACCTGGAGATAACCCACCTGGAGATAACCCACCCGGGAGATAACCCACCCGGGAGATAACCCACCTGGAGATAACCCACCCGGGAGATAACCCACCTGGGAGATAACCCACCTGGAGATAACCCACCTGGAGATAACCCACCTGGAGATAACCCACCTGGAGATAACCCACCCGGGAGATAACCCACCTGGAGATAACCCACCTGGAGATAACCCACCCGGGAGATAACCCACCCGGGAGATAACCCACCTGGAGATAACCCACCTGGAGATAACCCACCCGGGAGATAACCCACCTGGAGATAACCCACCTGGAGATAACCCACCCGGGAGATAACCCACCCGGGAGATAACCCACCCGGGAGATAACCCACCTGGAGATAACCCACCCGGGAGATAACCCACCTGGGAGATAACCCACCTGGAGATAACCCACCCGGGAGATAACCCACCTGGAGATAACCCACCTGGAGATAACTCACCTGGGAGATAACCCACCTGGAGATAACCCACCTGGGAGATAACCCACCTGGAGATAACCCACCTGGAGATAACTCACCTGGGAGATAACCCACCTGGAGATAACCCACCCGGGAGATAACCCACCTGGAGATAACCCACCCGGGAGATAACCCACCTGGAGATAACCCACCTGGAGATAACTCACCTGGGAGATAACCCACCTGGAGATAACCCACCTGGGAGATAACCCACCTGGAGATAACCCACCTGGAGATAACTCACCTGGGAGATAACCCACCTGGAGATAACCCACCTGGGAGATAACCCACCTGGAGATAACCCACCTGGAGATAACTCACCTGGGAGATAACCCACCTGGAGATAACCCACCTGGGCAGCCCAGACTCACCAGCCCCCCCAGCAGTGCCTCTAGTGGTCGTTAGTCAGATTCACTTCTTATCAATAAAGTCTTTTCCTGTTTCAGACACCAAGCAAGGATTACCTTCTGTGTTCTGGACAGGAATCAATGTGCACGTGACAGTGTGTGTGTGTGTGTGTGTGTGTGTGTGTGTGTGTGTGTGTGTGTGTGTGAGATAGTATTTTGTTTTTGCACCTTGTTCTGCATCCCAACAACCTGGTTCAATAAATAAAGTGTGTTTCTGTGCCTTTACCTCCTGCAGCACCTCGTTGTCCTCCATGTACTTCTTGGCGGCGTTGCTGGCGCTCTCCGCCTGCTTCTTGAAGGCTTCGTTGGACGCCATCAGAGTGGCCTGCTGGGACAGGAGGGTGGCCAGGCGGCGCAACAACCTGGACAGACAGTTTAGACGGCTTCAGATACCAGAGGGAGGAGATGACCATCCTGAAACAGACAGTCTAGACCGCTAGTTAGCTGGTCAACTAGTCAACACCTGGTCAGCAGACCAGTAACCGTCACCTCTCCACAGGAAGTGATGTCAGTGTCCCTTGACCTCTGACCCCCTACTTTAAATGGAAGTGTGTGTGTGTGTGTCTCAGATATACAGTCGGTTAAGGTAAGTAAGTACATTAACCAACCATCACTAGTCCTGTTCTAACCAACCAACTAGTGAACATGGCTGCAAGTGGCAGTGACCTGTCCACCATCTGGACCTCCATAGCGTCACCATGGTGACGACCAGCTGTCATCTAACTGATCAATAGCAGGTCTAAACTTCATGTGTCAGTGAGGAGTGAATATTTCAGGATGTGCAGTTATCCAGCAGCCTCTGCTGCCCCCTGCTGGCCTGCAGGTCAAACCACAGCAGCTACTAATACAGTCGTTCATACTAAAGTGGTAACCAGGCGAAATATAACCAGCAACCTTCCACTTCTCTCAACTCCTCCTCCTCCTCCGTCACCAACCAATCAACACCTGATACTCCGACCAATCAGGATCAGGCTGGAGGATTTACACTGACTGAGGTTTTGTCAATGGAAACACACACACACACACACACACACACACACACAGTCTAAATATAGAAGAATTTTACAGTAGGGATGGAAAGAATGACCAGAGTGTGTGTGTGTGTGTGTGTGTGTGTGTGTGTGTGTGTGTGTGTGTGTGTGTGTGTGTGTGTCTTACAGACAGAGCAGCAGGGCGAAGCCGGCGATGTACTCGTTCCTCTGGGCTCTGAACAGCTTCATGTGGATGTGCTCGATGGCCACCGGGTTGTTGGTCAGGTCCACCTTCTCAGTCACGCTGTACTTCCTGACCTCACGAAACGCATCTACAGACAGACAGACAGACAGACACTTCGGTACCCCTGAAATCTGGACTAAATGTGTTGTAATACTGTTCCTATTTAACCAGCCCAGAACTGAAAGCTGTTCAGTTTACCATCAATAAACCACCACATGAATGTAGTCATCAGTGTAACTCCACCTCTACCAGCCTCTACCAGCCTCTACCAGCCTCTACCAGCCTCTACCAGCCTCTACCAGCCTCTACTCTCATTCTACTTTGTGTCCACCGGGTCGATTTGGAGGGAAATCTGCTGGATTGCTTTACGGCACCAAACAGGAAGAGGGCGCTGTTCTTCCAGCGCTAACGGAGATAAAGATAAAGAGTTTCTGGAGACGGCAGATGGAGGAAGGAGAGAAAAGAAGATGGAGAAATCACTTCAACATGTTGATCCTCTTCAGGGAGGGGGGGGGGGGCAGGAAGCAATGGGGCTGATGGGAAATGTAGTCTTAATGTGGAGGAACACTAGTAACAACACCACTGGTGCGGTAGAGACTACTAGGTCACTAGTAATCTGATTGACACATCGATGGTTAAAGCGGTGAGTTACTACGTCTGGACTACATCTCCCACAATCCTTTTTAACGTGTGGCCAAAAACATTTCCCGAGGGCGCCGGTGTGTTTTCAGTGTCTCACTAAATTCAGGTGTTTCCACCCTGAAAACCAGATGAAGAAGCAAAGTGTGGAGAGAGTATTCTGCTATACGCCTATATACGCTATACATACTAAAACAGAGTGGCTATGGCAGGAGATGAAGGACACACATACACACACACGCGCACGCGCACGGGCACGCGCACACGCACACGCACACGCACACAACCCACCAATGAGCAGGAAGACGAGGATGGCGATGGCCACCATGAAGGAAGTGTTTCCATACAGAGCGATAGTCTGGACCAGACGAGACTTGAAGAGCTTACTCCACCTAGAACACAGTAAAGACTCATTAGAACACAGTAGACCACAGTAAAGACTCATTAGAACACTAGAATACAAACAGCCTCATGTCCTGCCCTGCCCTTGAGCAAGGCACTGACTCAGGAAAAGCTGCTCCAAACAGGAAGTAGGTTTCATTTAACCTGGCAGCAACAGAAATACTGTTCAATAGAGAGCTGGAGCTCTGACGCCACCTGGTGGCTACAGTAGACTGACATGTGGGACTCAGTTGGTTGGTCCAACACGTTTCTACTGAGTCAGTTGAGTGAGGAGTTGGTGAGGAGTCCAACGTTCGGTTCAGTCTACAAACAGGAGCTGGTGGATCATTCAACAATAAACGGTTCTCCTGTCAGGAGGTTGAAGCTGGACCAGGCCAGTTATTCTTCTGTCTGAACCAGGAAGTGATGCTGCAGCAGAGCAGAGCGCCCTATTGGTCCAGATTAAACCCTGGTGTCTGATTGGTCACTGGTGGGAAATCACCACACAGGAAGTGACCGATCCAGACTGGAGAGTGACTGAAAATGGAGCGGTTTCATGAAAACATGTTGTAACAACTTTGTAGTTTAGATATGGAACGTAAATCGGTGTTTTTTTCTCAACGTTACGAGATAGAAGTCTTTGGCGTTAGTAAGCTAGTACCTCAGTCTGTTAGTGATCAGTGGGTAGTGATTGTAGGAGCTGATGGAGGTCTTTAGATGCTCATGAAATTCAGAGACAGAGCGGTTTACTGCAGTCACAACACAGGGTTTATGGGTAATGAAGTTCCAACAGATTTCAAAGTTAACTCTCACAAAGTTACCAAGCACAACCAACATGAAGAAACACAGCTGGCTAACGGATCCAATCAAAGCTCTGTTTGAGAAAGAGGACCCAGGAAATGAACAGTTGAGGGACATGAAGTCAACTGTGTTGAGTAAAGCTACAGGATGATGTTCTACTGAGCTGTGGACAGGCAGCTCTAACAAATCGGTCACTCTATTTAAGGAGGCGTGGCCACCCTGAATAAAGCCGCAATTGTCCCAGTGGATCAGAGGCTCCTAAGGTCAGACCGGTCATGAGGTCTGATGCGTTTCATCTCATCACTGATACAGTCCTGTGTTTGTCTGCTGGAGGACCGCCGCCGCCACACAGCTTCCTGTTCACAAAGATCCTTTAAAAGGACACGAGGATATCTGGTTCCATCTGCAGGGTTCCTACAGGGTGCTGGGGCGGGACTTGACCAATGAGGGGGAGGAGGGCGGGACTAACAATACACTTCTTGCCTCAAGACAAAAAGTTAAACAATGCAGCTTTGATTTCTTGACTGGTTTGAATGTTTTGGTTGATGTTGAGACGAGGTGGAGGCGGGGCTTTACTCTGTTCAACATCACCATGACAGCTAGCTGATTGACAGATGTAAAACCAATAGCATTGCAGTAATAGGCAGGACATAGATCAATACGAGTACATGATTGGCTGCTGATAGGCAAGTTCAGCAGCAGCCAACTTTCCCTCACTGATAAACGAGGAAACGGTTGGACACCAGCCGACAGGATGGTACAGAGCTGATGGAGATGCAGGACACCAAACTCAAACGTTGAGGATCAAAACTGGGTTTTGTGGAACAACATAGCAGGATTCCCTAAGGGTGCTTTCACACCTACCTTGTTTGGTCCAGACCTTCGGACTTTTCAGTTTGGTCCAAACCAAAATGGCAGGTGCGAAAGGTGCCTCGGACTACGATCCGGACCAAAGGACCAGAATTTGGTCCGACCAAAAGAGGTGGTCTCGGTCCGGATCAAACTGAACCATGGTTCGGTTCGTTTGCTGTGTGAAAACACTTTTTGGATGGTTCGAACTTTCAGACCAATTACAGGAAGTTGAGGCAGGGTGTCGACGACGATATCATTTTTGCATGACAAGGACGTTCATTTGGCGGATTCAAACTAGTCTTGAGTCTTTTTTCCCCTTCTGTTTATTGATATCAATAAACAGAAGGGGAAAAAAAGCAAAATCCTGGTGGAGCTGTTATTATTATGACATTACTATCAGCAGCACCAACTTCAAGCGCAGTACTAGTTTGAATCCGCCAAATGAACATCCTCATCATGCAATATTATATCGTCGTCGATACCCTGCCTCAACTTCCTGTAATTGGTCTGAAAGTTCGAACCATCTAAAAAGTGTTTTCACACTGCAAAATATATATATATAATTTGCAGTGGCTTTTATCAAAAATTGCGATGCAATTTGGGATATTTTTCGTGTTATCTTGTGGTAAAACAGCAGGAATTGATGAAAATTTCGAGCCCCCCCATCCTCCTCAAAACATTGTAAACTGCCCACTCTGTTTTTTAAGTTGTTTTTTTAAAGTAGTAGAGTAATCGTCACATTAATACCTCCTGGGGCCGCCGGCTGAAAACTAGTTTTGCTACACATGATCTGTCTAGTGTCTTTCATTCCTTTTTAAATCCTAGTTTTCTTTACATTATTTTTGTTTGTTTTCCCTTTAGGCTGCAATGCCGCATATCTAGGTCCGGAGCGGAGAACACACATCTAACTAGCCACCGGACTAGTCACATCTAACTAGTCACCGAACTAATCACATCTAACTAGCCACCGGACTAGTCACATCTAACTAGTCACCGAACTAATCACATCTAACTAGCCACCGGACTAGTCACATCTAACTAGCCACCGGACTAGTCACATCTAACTAGTCACCGAACTAATCACATCTAACTAGCCACCGGACTAGTCACATCTAACTAGCCACCGGACTAGTCACATCTAACTAGTCACCGAACTAATCACATCTAACTAGTCACCGGACTAGTCACATCTAACTAGCCACCGGACTAGTCACATCTAACTAGTCACCGAACTAATCACATCTAACTAGCAGAGGTGGAAAGAGTACTGAAATATCCTACTCAAGTAGAAGTACTGTTACTTGACTGAAGTACTGGTGTAAAAAATTACTCAAGTAAAAGTAAAAAGTAGCTCACTTAAAAAGTACTCTGAGTAAAAGTTACTTAGTTACTTTTTTTGTTGTTGATCTTTATAATAAACTAATTTTGCTATGGTTACATGTATCCCATGCAATAAACTGAAAAAGGAAGAGAGGAAATTATTGTACAGTAGGAACTTGGTTCATTTATTGCTGAGCGAAGGCATCTGTATGTCATAAAGGATGTCAAAAGTATATACTATTAAAGCAGTTAAAACATATTGACACACACACGTCTGTCTGTCTGTCTGTCTGTCTGTCTGTCTGTCTGTCTGTCTGTCTGTCTGTCTGTCTGTCTGTCTGTCTGTCTGTCTGTCAGTCAGAGAGAGAGTGTTGACCTGCAGTGTGCTGGTTGGTGGTAGGATTCAGTATTTACTAAATGAACAAAACCCAGACATGTGAAACGTGTCTGTCCTCTGAAACTACGATTAGCCACCACAAATATCGAAACGTGAACTGATGTTTTCTAAGGCTCTCAATTCTATCTGAAATTATAAACTCAATCTCCTCAAACAGTGCCACGCCTAATGTGCCATGTGGGAAGTACCATTAGAACAGGTAGGAGCACCAACCTGAACCTGAGAAAGAGACTGCCTATTGATTAGAAATCTAACTCCCTACAATTTGTTTTTGTTCCACTGCTCTTCCATTGTAGCGCCTACAAAAGCTGCATTCCCCAATGATCTTCCTGACAGCTGAATTGGCGTTTGTGATCCAAAATCTCTTCCTAACGTTGGACAGTGTGTGAGTCCGCCCACTATGGCCCAGATTCTGGTGGACATGTCTAAGAATGAGCATAGAAATGTGTTGATCTTTGGAGAGAATGAGTGGATGCTTAGCTTCCTCCGGCATTGCTCCTCTACTCAATCTTCCTCCAACGCTCAGGAGTCCGTTCTCCAAAACTGGATCCAGCCTGGATCCGGGACCGGCTGCGGCCAATTAAGCCTAATTACAGCCGGGCCCTTTTAACCTGTGTGTGACTGTGAGAGCGAGAGGAGGCGCCGTGTGTGTTTGAAGCCGACGCGGACGGAGAGCGAGCCAGCCAGCGACGGGTGAGACGGAGCGGGAGCGGGCCGTCTCCTGCCGCGGCGTCCCGCGGAGGTCCGGGGGCAGCCGGGAGCCGCCCGCAAGGGCTGACCGGCCGGGGTTGGGGCGGGATGCCCCTGGAAGCCTGGCAGGCTGGGGCAGCCTTGGGGCTTCGCGGCTGGCCCACCGGGACCGGGGCGGACGACCGGCGGAGGAGGCGGCGCCGACCACAGCTGCCGTCAAGACCCGGGCCGTGAGATTGCGGTGTTCGTAAATAAAGCGGCCACGCTGGCCATTAAACTCTCCCCCTGTCTGCGTCTCTGTCTGTTCCGGACCCCGGTTATGTGGCACCTTGCCACATTTGGTGTTTTTGGCCAATGCATCTGATTGGTGTCTGGTCCCAGGGCAATTTTTTTTCTAGCTTGCAATATTCCTTTGATCATTTTAAATAATTTACTCAGTAACGGATGGATGTACAAACGTAGCGAAACTACTTTACTTCATTCATACCATACTTAAGTAAAAGTAAAATTACTGACTTTGAAAAATACTCAAAAGTACACGAAAAAGCTACTCAATTACAGTAACAAGAGTACTTGTAATTCGTTTCTTCCACCTCTGCTAACTAGTCACCGGCCTGTTAGCAGCTAATCAACTTGAACAGTTTATAAAATGATTAAGCTACACCGCGGCCCGTCCAACCGGCCCAAAGAACCACCGGTGCACCGGAATTCGTCCCGGTTGTCTCGATTGGCCACTCCGGCATGTGTAACCATATCAAAGGCTCAGGATAACAAGAAAGCAAATGGTGCAAATTGCATATTTAAATAAAAAACAACCTCCCGAACATGTAGGAGTGTTAATGTAACACGTAGGAGTATTAATGTAACACGTAGGAGTGTTCATGTAACACGTAGGAGTGTTAATGTAACACGTAGGAGTGTTCATGTAACACGTAGGAGTGTTCATGTAACACGTAGGAGTGTTGATGTAACACGTAGGAGTAACACGTAGGAGTGTTAATGTAACATGTAGGAGTATTAATGTAACACGTAGGAGTATTGATGTAACACGTAGGAGTATTAATGTAACATGTAGGAGTATTGATGTAACACGTAGGAGTAACACGTAGGAGTGTTAATGTAACATGTAGGAGTATTAATGTAACACGTAGGAGTATTGATGTAACACGTAGGAGTGTTAATGTAACACGTAGGAGTATTGATGTAACACGTAGGAGTAACACGTAGGAGTGTTAATGTAACACGTAGGAGTATTAATGTAACACGTAGGAGTATTGATGTAACACGTAGGAGTGTTAATGTAACACGTAGGAGTATTGATGTAACACGTAGGAGTATTGATGTAACACGTAGGAGTATTAATGTAACACGTAGGAGTATTGATGTAACACGTAGGAGTATTAATGTAACACGTAGGAGTGTTAATGTAACACGTAGGAGTATTGATGTAACACGTAGGAGTATTGATGTAACACGTAGGAGTATTAATGTAACACGTAGGAGTATTGATGTAACACGTAGGAGTATTAATGTAACACGTAGGAGTGTTAATGTAACACGTAGGAGTATTAATGTAACACGTAGGAGTGTTAATGTAACACGTAGGAGTATTAATGTAACACGTAGGAGTGTTAATGTAACACGTAGGAGTATTAATGTAACACGTAGGAGTATTGATGTAACACATAGGAGTGTTCATGTAACACGTAGGAGTATTAATGTAACACGTAGGAGTGTTAATGTAACACGTAGGAGTATTAATGTAACACGTAGGAGTGTTAATGTAACACGTAGGAGTATTAATGTAACACGTAGGAGTGTTAATGTAACACGTAGGAGTATTAATGTAACACGTAGGAGTATTGATGTAACACGTAGGAGTGTTAATGTAACACGTAGGAGTATTAATGTAACACGTAGGAGTGTTAATGTAACACGTAGGAGTATTAATGTAACACGTAGGAGTATTGATGTAACACGTAGGAGTGTTCATGTAACACGTAGGAGTGTTAATGTAACACGTAGGAGTATTAATGTAACACGTAGGAGTATTGATGTAACACATAGGAGTGTTAATGTAACACGTAGGAGTGTTGATGTAACACGTAGGAGTGTTGATGTAACACGTAGGAGTGTTAATGTAACATGTAGGAGTGTTGATGTAACACGTAGGAGTATTGATGTAACACGTAGGAGTGTTGATGTAACACGTAGGAGTGTTGATGTAACACGTAGGAGTGTTGATGTAACACGTAGGAGTGTTGATGTAACACGTAGGAGTGTTAATGTAACACGTAGGAGTGTTGATGTAACACGTAGGAGTGTTGATGTAACACGTAGGAGTGTTGATGTAACATGTAGGAGTGTTGATGTAACATGTAGGAGTGTTAATGTATCTCTGCTGTCTACAGGGCTGGTTAGTTAGTTAGCTAGTTAGTTAGTTAGCTAGTTGATTGGTTAGCTTCTGCTACTATGCACTGTAGAAATGGAACAAACAGCAAAGCACTTGGACATCAGACCTTGTGTTAAAGGATCATGATCACATGGTCTCTGACGTGTCTGAGTTGTATTGAACCTTTCCTCATCAAATAAAGGATCAATTAAGTCAACAATTTATTCATGATGTCTTCAAGCTTCTATTGTGTGTTGAGCTTTTATTGAGCTATAAGTGATCATCCTCTTCATCACAGTACTGACCTCTTGGGGGAGATGAAGGGGATGCAGAGCAGCAGAACACAGAAGACCTCGGCGTAGAGGAAGGTGGCGACCGCCGTCCACTGGAGGCTCATATTGATCGATCTGTAGAGGAAACAAAAGAGGGCGTGGCTTACTGAAGCAGGCCGGTTACATGGTATGAGCCGTCGCGACACCCTGATGTAACAACCAACATCAAATGAAACAGAACTTGGATCAGTTAGCACAGAGTTGGGCCGGTATATGGGGAAGACATGAGCATCATACTGCAAAAGAAAACAACATATAAAAGATGAAATAAAAAACTTGTCTGGGTGAGACGAGACTAGGAGGAGGGGTGACGATAAGACACTCCTCAGGGAAGGAGCATGCTGGGAAATGGTCTCTGCTGTGGCTGAGAGGCTTATGCACAAAACTAATAATAACGTTTCCTCAGCTGGCAGGTTATCAAAACATCATCACGTCACATATTACAAACTATTATCTGCCAAGAACACCGTCACCCTACCGGTTTACAGTGCTGTGAACCAGACACTGAACAGAAGAGACAGAAGAGACAGGGTTACTCAGGTTGTAATTCGTCAGGAAGTGACTTGGGAATAATGTCAATATAAACTGAACTGGTCAGGCATCCAGACGGCAGAGAAATGTGAGGAAAAGTTCAGACTGTTGCGTAACAGGATTGACTTATGGTCAGAGAGAAAGTACGGTGGCCAGCAGGGACAAAGTTTGAGAACAGGCAAAGACCAAAGACTGGATATAACAGAGGAATTCACTCCTTCAGTCCCCAGTGTCCATCTGAGACCAAACCATATACCACACTAACTAGATCTAGTCAATATTATCTTGGTGCTGAGACTTTGACCCTTGACCCCCTTACTGATAGTCACCTGTAGTGTTGATAGGTGTATTCTACTGCTGACCTCACCGAGTGTCTCCGGGTATCAGAGTCAGATAAATGATAATGTTGGTGATCGAGGATTTTAAAACGATTTTACTGTTGAGGTCACTGACATCACTGTGGATGTGACAGCCAGCTAAACGATGAGAGGCTCATCTTTATGTTTCAGGTAATAAAGCGTATGTTGCTGAGTGATTTAACCAGTAAGGCAGCTCAGTAACTGATGGAGGGAGGGGCCGGGAGCTTCAGCTGTGTCATGCAATGCTGCAAGGCGTGTGACGCCTGCACCACCCAGCTTCAACCAAATTACACTTCAGGATGTAGAACCTCCACATCCAGCAAACAGACATGAAGTCAGACAGGAGCCCAGACAGACAGACCAGTACACACTTCATCACTCATGTTGTGGCTGATGACTGTTTCAGCAGTGGGAATGTAAAAGTTGGATTGTAAGGAGGTACACGGCTAGACTGGGAAACCTGGAACAGGCAAAACACGAGGCTAATTGTTGAAAGTTGCCAACTAGCTGCCAACTAGGTCCAGTCTATTTGCTGGGGCGGACCAAACTAGCTTACTTGTAGGTTTCGTTTGTTTGTTAAGGCGGACCAAGCTAGCTAACTTGTTGGTCCCGTCTATTTACTGGGGCATACCAAACTAACTAGCTAACATGTAGGTCCCATATATTTGCTGGAGCGGACCAGGCTAGCTAACTTGTTGGTCCCGTCTAGTTGCTGGAATGAGTCCTGCTTTGCCTGCCAAACATTCCTGAGCGCCTCCCTGCCTCTTCATCGTTCAACCCGTTTCAGTTGTTTCAACGCTACCAGGTTTGCGACTAAAGTATAATATGCATCACACGTTTGTTGTGATGACATAACGATTCAAAAGGTAACGTTAAACACATAGTTTTGCGCCATACCAGTGCTTTCACTCCCGAGCTAGCAAGCTAACAGTGGCTAATAATTAGTTAGCTCCACGAGGCGGGTAAAGCTTTTAAACGCTTTTAACTGCCGTTATATATCACCTCCAATTTAAACCAAGGTAAAAAAAACAACCCCCGGTCCAAAAACCAAAAAAATTAAAAACCCCTTGCTTTTTTGGTTATTAGCTATTGATTACTTTTGACAACATTCCGTTTTCCTTTTTAATGCCAGTCTCCCCTTTTGTTGGAACTGGGAGAACCCCAGTCGGAGCATCTTATTCAAAAGTTTTTTTTTTCCGGGGGGGGGCCGGGTTGTCCGCTGGTCGTTTGGTTTGTTTTCTCCTTTGTTGGGCCGCAGTCCCACTGAGCAGTTATCTGCCGGGATTGCCTTTTTTTTATTGTCTTTTTTTTTCCCCCTCCTGTAGTCTTTTTCGCAGCGTCTGCTTCTTTTAAACTGTTGTTTTCCCCTGAGCTGTTTGTTTGTTGCCTTGTCGTCAGCCTTTCTGCCCCCAGACCCGGGAACTCCTTTTTAGAAAAACCCCCGAGGCCGCCTTTCCTCAGTAGCCGAAGGACGATTCCTCATCTTTTCCCCGGGGAACTTCAAACCCAAAAAGGGGAGAACAAATAAGGGTTTAAGGAAAACGAAAGGTGAAGAGAATGGTAGAAGTAGTTCGGGAAACTAAGATCTTAATTAATTTTCAACAACATAATAAAGGAAGGAGTAAAAACCGAAAGGGGGTAGTTTTCCTGTGTTGGGAATTGTGAATTGGGTTGGGTTTTGGAGGTTTTGTTTTGGTTTTCCCGGGGAAACCTTTTCTTTCTTTCTTTCTTCTTTCCTTTCTTTTCAAACGGCAACACACAAACCACCAATCAAAAAAAAAAACCACCCCCCCCCCGGGGGGTTTCACTGGTGTGGTGATGCTACTGCCAATTTTTTTTTTTAACATTTAAAAAACCCCTTCATTATTTTTATATAAAAAAGGGGCGACAAGGGGCCAACAACCCCGGGGGGGAAAACAACCCCCTTCTCCTTTTTGCCCTGTTCCCGCCCATATTGCAAAAAATTTTTTTTTAAAGCGCATTTTCTCTCTCAGATTGGTCTTCTTTTGTTTTCTTTGTTCAGGGTTTCAACTCAAACCCCCCTCTCTTCCTTTTCCTTTTTGTTTCAACGCCCCCCAGCCGTTTTTCCCCTCTCCTTCCCTCGGTTTTTTCTAAAAATTTGT